>OY101447.1:154198312-154473684 GCA_956483635.1 Panzeria rudis | reverse complement strand
TGCACAAAGCAAAGCGCTAGACAAAAAAATTTAAGGCGTCTTGCGCAAAGAGCGGCGCTAATAAAATGAAAGTGCTTGCGCTGCGCATAGCAGTTGCAATTTTTTTGCCGCTCCGCTCTTTGCGCTTGAGCACATTCTTAATACGCTTGTAAGAAGTGCGTAATGCGCAATGAGCAAAGGGAGTGCACAAATCCAAACTTTGGTTAGAACCTCTTAAAAGCAATTTTATTCCTTGTTTTTTACTGGTTGTTTTAAAGGAAATTGGGGAGCCTCTTTCCAACTTATGATGAAATTGGTGTATGAGCCTCGTAAAAGATCACAAATTTTAGAAAAATAAAAAAAAACACACATCCATAGAATTTTAAATTTGACTGTTTTTATAGTTAGGGGACCATAACACATCAAACAAATATAGTGGTGATCAAACATCATGACAAAAGTCTCATTTTGTTGTATAGTGTTATATGTAGATTGTAGAAATGTACAAATCTCCAAAAAAGGCATGTATTTATATATTTTTTGTTTTACCATATAAATGCCATTCGTTGCCTCACTTTAGGGCGATATAATTTCGGTTTTATTTCACCTCGTTTTAGTTGAACTTCTTTATATCAAAAATAAAAAAATTTGCTTTCCCTTGCTTTTTGCTAGGTCTTTGGATCTATGATCTACTTAATTTAGTTTTATTCTTCCTTAAAGCCCATTTCCGCCAGTCATAGAACAATTTCGTTGAAGACTATTTATACAAAATTCGCCGCGTAGTGACAAAAAAGAAAATGGATTAAAATAATAGTACACATATAACAAATATTTTATGGGTTTCTGTAAAAATTCAGCGTGATTTATTTACCTCAAAAAATCTAAAATCCAATTGTTACCAAGGAAGAAGTTTTCGTTACTTAATTTAATAGGTTAAATAAATTTTTACTGAAATTGTTAAAAAATTGTTAAATAATATCTTTCAGAAATGTCTGATAAAATTAGTTCTTCTAGTATTTTTTAAATAAATAAATGAAAGACACACTAAAACCGAGTAGAAATTTTCTAGTTAATTGTAATATATTACATACACTACTTCTGCCCAGAAACCCATCAAGTCATAACTGTCGCATGCCACAGACACATAAAAATCGCCTGGTAAACAAACACTCTTTCTTTCTAAAGACAAATGTGTCTTCTACAATAAGTAGAATTCTTTTTTATGTAAGCACAACCAACGAACAATTTTGAATACAGTTTGTTATTAGAACATTTTTAGGTCTCTATTTATGTGTCATGTGTCAATGTCTCGTTAGTAGTTGTAGCTTTTTAGTGTTTTTTCAGTCTTTGTCTAACAACGATTGGAAAATATAATAGTGAGGACGACAACTTCATAATCATTCTTTGCAGCTAAGATATCTATTATAATACAATCCTTTTTTTTTCATTCATTATTGTCATCATCATGGTCATGACAAACGTTACAGGGGTTTTTTTCAACATCATATATCATTGTATTGTTTGAAACTATTACAGTCAGGCCACACTAGACGAGGCTGTAAGAGGTTTCAATTTGTAAACCAAATTCAAGCCTGTCAAACTTTTAAGCAATTACTCTTCCCCACATTGAAAATTGTTCAAAATTTTGTTATTTATATTAAGAGACGACTTTCTCATAAACTAGCCCATACATATTTCTAGAGTGTCACATATATTATAGTATTTCCATACATATCTTTTTATGATTAGTTTTTATTAAAGCCCTTTGTCTGCAGTAACAGTCACTATTTTGTATGTATTACAAGTCTATTTTTCATGTTCATCATCATTATCATTGTTGTCAGTTCTACAGTAAAAATTTATAAAAGACTAACATCAAGGATCTAAATTTTGCTCGTTTTTGTTTCATTCTATACAGCCCTATTTAAATGTATGTGGGTTTGTAGTTCAACAAATACCATTTTAGTCGGTATGGGCAAAAAAATTATATTTGAATTGTGAAAAAATTAAGAATTTACATAAATCAATAGAAAATTTATTGAGGTTTTTATGCAGATAAAAAGTTGAGTGGTTGGTTGAATGTGTCAGTTGAACACTTTAAATGTCTCTGTTTGGCTGGCTGAAATGGTCAAATATAAATTGCAATACCTTTTTTTGTATTTTTAGTTAATATTCAACTATAAATAATTTCATGATCACATATCCAGACAAACTTTTATACATCAATTTATTTGTGCCTTACATACAAACATATTTATATCTATTTAAATTACCATGTCTGTTATTTATTGACATTCAAGATGCAGTCCGTAAGTGGGCTAAAAGGTTACATTAGTAAATTCTACAGCCAGTGTTAAATAAGTATAGCAGTTTATAATTTGCAAAAAATTACTAAATAATATTGGGTCTTAGCACCAATGACATTCAGGCATATTGGCTAGTTTAACCCACAACAAATAACAGTGTTTTAGTTTATAGTAAAACATTTCATAATGTAAAAATAAGCCTAACGTGCAGCACATATGCGGTCAGAGAAATAGTTTAAAAGTAAGAAATTACTACTTGCAGAATAAGCCAGTTAATCTATTCTTTTAGAAGAAATATGTTGGATATTGTTTGATAACGATATAGAATTGCCTATAGCTATAAGAAAAATGTAATAAATAAATAATACAAAGACATTCCAAAGCATATAAATATTGAACATTCAAAGAAAAATTTAGATGAACGGAAGGTTGAAGTCAGTTCTGTTTCAAGACCACCATAGTCTTCTCATCAGAGCCCTTTACCTATACTACCAGCGACGGTAGCAACAACATCCTATCGAAAATCTTACTAATTTTAGTAAGCTCAATTGACAGATTTTGTCGCCACCTCGCGGCGAGTCGTGTCTAGTATTAATGAACTTTTTCTAAATGTTTGGAATTTCACTAACTGTCTTTTCTTTTAGCATGATCAGTTAATTTAAGCTTTTTACATGCTTTAGAGTTTCTTTCTTCAATAAAAAAATTATTTGATGGAAAGATCAAATTGAAAACGAACTTAAGCCAAACTATTTAAATAACTTTGGATAGAAACCAGACAGTTCGACTAAAAATTCATAAATCAAATATCAAATTTTAATATGTATTCCAATGCAGAAAATAAGGTTTTACTTAAAAGACAAACTTCAGATGCCTTCTCAATCGACCTTGGAGTCCGCCAAGGCTACGTCCTTGCCCCACTCTTGTTTTTGGATATACTAAATGAAGTAATGGTGGCAACGAACTCAGCAGCATCTAACGCTCTTCAGTGGGCTCCATTTACAAAATTAAATGACTTACATTATGCAGACAATCTATGCCTACTCGCTCACAGTTTTGAGCACATAAATGCCAAACTTCAAGCTCTTCATTATAATGCACGTAAGGTTGGACTTCGCATCAACACAAAGAAAGCAAAGGTCATGAGACTAAACACAAATAATAATAGCGCTCTCCTCCTAAATGGTACCATTATTGAGGATTTTCAATCTTTTAGCTACCTTGGATGTACAACCTCAAACAGCGGTGCAGACGAAGACGTCGAAAATCGGATAGACAAAGCTCGAAAGGCTATGTAATCTTTAAAAACTATATGTATATCAAATGATCTGTCACGTGACGTCAAGTTAAGAGTTTACAACAATTGCATTACGCCCATCCTCCTCTATGGATTTGAAACTTGGGGTCTGAAAAAGCTCGCCACAAGGAGACTCCAAGCATTCACCAATCACTGCCCACGCCGCATCATCTGATGTTTCTGGCCAAACACGGTAAGTAACTCGGATCTCCTCGCATGACAAGACAGATTTCAATCCACCAGGACTTCTTAAGGCGAAAATTCAGATGCATTGGTCACACGCTTAGATTAGAAAACACAATTGCAAAGACAGCATAACCCACAAGGTTCCAACTGGCAACCGAGGCAACCATTGCGGTAACCTCAAAATAATTTTTATATTTTTAAATAAAACTGAAACATACTTGGCCAATTCACAACCTGTTCTATGTGCTGTAGGTCGTATAAATGTTTTTTATAATCTCCAAATAAACATCTGTCTAGAAACATGTTGATGTTGAAATTACCAACAACATTTGTACGCTCTACAACACATACAAAAGGTTGTGAATTGAACTATTTTGCAAATTTTTTTTTGGATACTCAATAGAAATTAGGTATATTTTACTCTTTTTTGGAGGGAAAATATCCCTCCCCCCTTGCCTTGTATCAGCGCCTTCCTGCAGCCAATACAAAATATCAAAATATTTTGATTTTCAGGCAACGGTTGAGGCAACAACAAAAATATGTTCATACGAAGCAATAGTAGAGCCAAAATTACTTAGTTGCTTCAACGGTTGCCTCGTCTGTATGTAGCATAAAACTAAACTTAAGTTAACAAAAAGTATGGAATTAGTTTTTTTCATTAGAAAGAAATATAAATACGTAAAAAACTCATTCTATAATATATTAATTTAAGAAATAAATTGTAAAGCATGTAAATATTGAACATTCAACGAAAAATTTGGATGTACGGAAGGTTGAACTGACAGCTGTTCTGAGACTACCAAGTCTACTCATCAGAGCCCTTTACCTATACTACCAGTGACAGTAGCAACAACACTGTAGCGAAAATCCTACTAATTTTAGTAAGCTCAGTTAGCAGGCTGTGGCCAAAAATAATTTGACCGAAAGATTAAATTAAAAATGAACGTAAGCCAAACTAACTAAATAACTTTGGATAAAAACCATACAGTTCGACTAAAAATTCATAGCTCCATTATCATTCTATAATCGTTTTATTAAAATTGAACGATTTAAATAATTTTATTATATATAATTATTTTGTTCCTCCTTCTGCTTCATTTGTTAAGTCGTAGGTTACTAATATTTATTGCTTTTCGATGCATTTGGTTTGATTAAATCTATTTTCAGTCTGGTTTTGCTTAAATCTATTGTTCGAAACTAATATTGTCTTCGCATTTTCAAATATCCTACGGTATATTTGATTGCTTTATATATAATTTTTACTTTTATATAAAGATATTTATTTTATTGTTCTTTTCGAAACTTGTGTTGGTGTGCTTGCATGTGGTTCCCTTTGAGGCCTATAAAATGAAAAATTGTATGAAAAGTTTTAATTAGCATAAAGTTTATTCCCTACTGTTTAATGCAACTCAGCAAATGAATGTCGTGGCTATATACAATGTACTGGTTATTGTAAAGAGCTATTTTATTTCTATTTGTTTAGAAATAAATATCTATTTCAATTCAATATTATTAAATGAAAATTTATGGAAAACTAGAATGCAGCTTGAAAATAAATTTACCATGAAGCTACTATTGGTTTGTGATACCTTTTTTTAAAATTTAAATAAATAAAAATGTAAATAGGGTAAGACTATTTTTGATACCACACATTTGTTTCTTCAGTTGCATTTTCCTGATAAATTTTACGTTTGGTGAGAAAAAAGGGAAATTTTCTAACAGAAATACACGTTTTAGTGAGCATAAACAAATTAAATATACTTGTCTTATCGTGTAAGATATTTCCAAAACCAATATCTCTTACTAAACAATTTCAAGTCATTATGATATATCTACAAAATATATAAAGCTTCGCCAAGAAGTACTTGTGAATATTTGAAATATATATTAACTAAAATTTAGCTCAAGTAGATTTTACCATTTAGATACTACTTGTTGCCACAGATGCATATATCGGCAAAACATAACTGATATTTTTATTTATTTTCTGAAAGCTCAAAAACTATGGTTAAACTCGCTAAAATATATTCATTATCAAAAATATATATAAAGCGACATTAGCTAATAGTTTGTATTTAAATTTATCACTTAATTATCTTGAATTTTTTATGTGACCACCTATTTTTATAAATTCATTAGTACAATAGAGGAAAGATCTGGTCCAAGGACAGGCACTGCGACACCTAGTAGATCTTTTGTGCGATACTAGTAAGATATCTAATAAAATAAAACTTGTTGGTGCTTCATTTCAAAATAATAAACTTAGATGTATTTAAAAACTAACAAGCGCTAACAATGAAATTATTTTGTTCGGGTCTAGTGGTTGGGAATCGCGGGCGGGAATTCCCGGGTAAAGAATACTTTTAATTTACCGTTTTCCCGGAAAAATCTCAAAAATTTCCCGGAAAAACGGTGCACGTTCTTTCAAAAATATATGGAAAAATATGTCGTAAGTGACCGCCAAATTTATTTTGATTCATATAAGAAATTTTTATTATAATCCTCTTTTTCTTTAATATTAAAATTTAAAATTTTTTTTTTCAATATTACAAAAGTTAGTTTGACTGACTGTACGATAAAATTTACACGACGAAATTGTTTAATTTCTCTTTTAAGTTGCTATGTTTTTCATCGTCTGATTAATTACTAATACCCTGTTTATCGATGTCGAAGGATATTTTTCATTCATACAATTTCATTTGAAACAAAAACAAATTCTAAAACTGTCCTTGTTTCAAATGTAACTGTAAGAAAGAAAGAATTCCTTCGACATCGATAAACAGGCAGTAAAATGTCCATACAACTTTTTTTAATAAAAAATAAAAATGTGAAAGGTTCAAACTTATACAGAATATTCATAAAAATTTCATAAAATTGAAGGCATAAAAACTTCTCTTAAGACGAGAAAATTATTGCTCGATTCGAAAAGTACATGCAAGATGAATTTAGTAATAGATGTTGTTTAATCACTACAACAGAACAAGGTTGAATACTTTGTATAAGTATGAATGATTACAATGCTATCTAATCGTTTCCTAAAGTAAATAATTCGATATATAACGAACTTTGTGTGATTTTCCGCAGAAATGGTGAACAAATTTTGAAAAGTGTAGTGGAAATTTTAAGCTTATAGAAGCTGTCAAAACTTTGAGTTGACACTACTTAAATTTATTATAAGTCGACGCAATTATTGAAACCCTGAAGGAGATGTTTGAAGATAAATAAAAAGGATAATCAAAGACATTTAGACAGACTGTAGCTCAGGATATGTCAAATTCAGCTTAGCTGAACTAGTACTGTAACTAGCTTGTACTTAACCATAAGAATCGTCCTGGAAAATTTTCAAGAAAAATAAGAAACATTACGTACGGCAAGTATTGACGTCATGATAACCAGTTCTCCACCAGAACAGCTAATGCTTCTTCTTTAGACATCTGTGTTATTGTCTTGATTTTTAAAATACTTTCACGATATCTAGCTGATCTTAATTGTGATGACGGCGTTATTAATTTCACAATATTTGAAGCATTCAAATGACCAACACTTATCAACCTCATTTGAGTCGAGTGAGCTAACATTATTACATTGCTTCATTTTTTTGCTTCGGTCTCTAGTATCTTTAAATTGTACCTTTTTCCATGTTTCGCAGCTGATGTATTGCCTAGTTAAGTGGAATTTTTACATTTTTACAATTTTTTTATTTAATTAATTACATTTTTTGGCAACGGCTACTCCTCTGTGCCATCAGAGTACCCCGAAAAAGTATTTGCTTATGTATAATATAGCAAGTAAGTCATTCTAAGTAATGCTGACGGTATGCAGTATATCATTTAATATTATGTTGCTTTGCAATATTAACACATTACTAAGATTTTGCTGGGATACTAAATAGTACATACCATAGTAAAGTTTGTATTTGCATAAATAAAAGCAGAAAAAGAACATTTTAGCATACTAACTATACAGACAATGTTAAATATAATATTATGTTTGAATACAAAATAAAGTTTTATACAATAAAAAACCTGTTGTAAAGGTTTAATTAAATTGAAATCATACAATTTATTTACCAATATACAGAAAAATGAAATAAATTAAGTTAAAAATTGTAAAGCTTCTTTTCAAATAAAACTATTGCTATGAATTTCAAATTGAAACTTTTATATTATTTACAAGCAAGAGATTTTTATATTTAATTTTTGGCATAAAAAGACTTATAAATATATTTTGGTATTCTTATAGCAAAAAATAAATAAAGTGAGAGATATGCAACGTCAATTTTTATTAACGTTATAATCGATGTTTAGTTGAAAATATATATTTGCAATATTTAAATAAAACCAAATTCTTTCTTTAATATTCATAAATTATATTAAGCAAATATCACAATTTTGTCGCAGCCTTTCTAAAGACTCTTGAAAGCAGACTCTAGATGATTTGTCAATATTAGACAAATAAATATCCTTTTAAAATATATCTAAATATGTTTTATTTTTGATTTTAAGCACAAACTTGACTAGCAGAAAATTTAAATTTTTACGTGATTTATATAAATTTTCAAACTAGTATTTTCATAATATTTCAAATGATTTTGTTTTTATCCTTGAATATAATTATTATTAACATAAAATTTTTATAGAAAACTTTTCTTATTAATATAAATGTGTAAAGTAGTTTGAGTTGTTAAAATAATAAGCAGATATGTAAAGGAGTTCTATTTTCAAGAAAGGTAGTATGTTTTTTTAGAACTCTAAAAGCATATCATATTTTATAGGTCTACTTGATTAGTATAGTTCGTCATTTTAAAAGTTCTATACACCATCAAAAACTACCAAAAAACTTTACTTCTGCAACGATTACAATAGCAAAAGGAGAATTTGAAATGTTCTCATAATATAAGTACACCTGCATGTTCTGTAAACCGAGTTGGTTTCAAAATGCTCGATGTAAGCAAATGAAGTCCATTAACAGCTAAATATTTTCAAATTTTTTTGTAGGCTTCAAATTTTTAGAGCTTAAAATATCGCATCTGAATCTAATTTCCCGTATATGATTTAAAATACATCAATTGCGGCATTATTTATTTTTGGAACACGAGAAATTTACGCGGACTCGGTTTACAGAATTTTTTTTATCCACAACAATTCGTGTTTTTTTATTTTTAACTATATAATAGAAAATTGGATGACTCTAATAACGTCTAATGGCGACATTATTAGTTCTTTTTGAAAAAAGTTTTTGTACAATTAAACCAGTTTTACAAAAATATAAATTTCATAAAAAAAACTTATATGTTGTTTCCACAATGCAAAAAAGCATAGCTTGTATAAAATTTAAATTATTCCATACAAAGTTTTTACTAAGTCGCTTGTTTGCATTGTTGAAACAGCATATTAACTTTTTTTTTGGTCGATGTGACATAGCACTGTGTGACGTAAGAATTTTCTTCAGTAGAAGCTAAGTTCAGGGTAAGCGAAAACTTTCACTCCCCAAAGTCAGTATTGGACACACCTAGAGCAAAAAATCCTAAAGCTCAGCAGAAAACCGTCTATTCAAAACCAGTTTATTCAGCGAAGCCACCATACAACACCTCCAGAGGAGGACGCCCATAAGACCGGAATAAAACCACATGACAAAAGTCTTGAAAATAAATTGAAAAATTAAGCTGTGTGACAATTTTTTCAATCTGTAGGATTATAGATTTAGATCCAAGGAATTTTATTCTTGTTGTTGATATAAGTAGCAGATGAAGGAATTTTATTTAGGCTCTAGCTTGCTAATTTAATTTTTAAGTTTATAAAATCCGATATATTTATATATATATATATATATATATATATATATATATATATATATATATATATATATATATATATATATATATATATATATATATATATATATATATATATATATATATATATATATATATATATATATATATATATATATATATATATATATATATATATATATATATATATATATATATATATATATATATATATATATATATATATATATATATATATATATATATATTAAGCAAATATCACAATTTTGTCGCAGCCTTTCTAAAGACTCTTGAAAGCAGACTCTAGATGATTTGTCAATATTAGACAAATAAATATCCTTTTAAAATATATCTAAATATGTTTTATTTTTGATTTTAAGCACAAACTTGACTAGCAGAAAATTTAAATTTTTACGTGATTTATATAAATTTTCCAACTAGTATTTTCATAATATTTCAAATGATTTTGTTTTTATCCTTGAATATAATTATTATTAACATAAAATTTTTATAGAAAACTTTTCTTATTAATATAAATGTGTAAAGTAGTTTGAGTTGTTAAAATAATAAGCAGATATGTAAAGGAGTTCTATTTTCAAGAAAGGTAGTATGTTTTTTTAGAACTCTAAAAGCATATCATATTTTATAGGTCTACTTGATTAGTATAGTTCGTCATTTTAAAAGTTCTATACACCATCAAAAACTACCAAAAAACTTTACTTCTGCAACGATTACAATAGCAAAAGGAGAATTTGAAATGTTCTCATAATATAAGTACACCTGCATGTTCTGTAAACCGAGTTGGTTTCAAAATGCTCGATGTAAGCAAATGAAGTCCATTAACAGCTAAATATTTTCAAATTTTTTTGTAGGCTTCAAATTTTTAGAGCTTAAAATATCGCATCTGAATCTAATTTCCCGTATATGATTTAAAATACATCAATTGCGGCATTATTTATTTTTGGAACACGAGAAATTTACGCGGACTCGGTTTACAGAATTTTTTTTATCCACAACAATTCGTGTTTTTTTATTTTTAACTATATAATAGAAAATTGGATGCAACGATTACAATAGCAAAAGGAGAATTTGAAATGTTCTCATAATATAAGTACACCTGCATGTTCTGTAAACCGAGTTGGTTTCAAAATGCTCGATATAATATATATATATATATATATATATATATATATATATATATATATATATATATATATATATATATATATATATATATATATATATATATATATATATATATATATATATATATATATATATATATATATATATATATATATATTTTTTTTTTTTTTTTGCTATATGAACTCTTTTGTTATTAAAACCTTTCATAAATAAATAAAAATAAAATAAGTCACTTTAGATACTAGAAAAACTATTTGTAACAATTTTTAATTTCAAAACTGCTATTGTTAGAAGCAAGTACCTACCAGCGTCAACTAAAATACTCAAACTTCATTGAAAGTACAGAAGTTTTTATTCAAAAGAATTCATACCTTTCAGTTTAAGTACAAACATGAATTATATGCGATATTCAAAAAATTTGCTTATAAAAGAAAAATGTTAAATAAAATGAACATGCATTCATACGGATGTGCAGATACGGGTGAATAAAATAATTTCTTTGGAAACCTGCATAGCTTAAAGGTGTATTGTAAAAAGCAATTAAAACAAACAATTCTGTAACAAAAACATGTATACATACATAGATATCTGCAAACATTAATACTATACATCTATATACATATGTGTGTATGTATGTATGTATGTACGTACTTTTATGGTAGGAGTTTTTTTTATATATGTACTCTTTTTTATTTTTTTATAATTCTACTTCAAACAACCACTGATGATGTTTAAGGATGCTCTTCGTGATAGTACATAAAAACAATTTTTTTTCCTTTTGGTAAAAGTTGTTATATGTGTTTTGTACATGATGTTATGTTTTCTTAAAGAAGCATTAAATTACGCTTCAAAGATCAAAAAACCCTAATTGTTGAAGATAAGATGCGTATACTATAAGGAACAGCATAAAAAAAAACAACAAGCATGCTCATTGCCAGGCACATGAGTATAAATAAATAACTAAGAAATTAAGTATAAAAAGTAGAGCATTAAGTAGAAGTAGTAGTTGTACAAGTATGAACCATATTAAAAGCTATAAAAAAGTAAAAGTTTATATAAATTATTATAAAAAGCTATAAAACAAAGTTTATTAAATTAAACATTTTTTGTGCTTTAAATTACTCACTTGCAAACCTAAAAAACTGCAATGTTGTTTTTATTTATTTTTATATATTATTTGGTATATATTTTATTTCTTAAATAAAAGCTACTAAAAATGCTATTAAATACTAAACGAAATGTTTATGCCCTACAGCTTTTACATTTCGTGTCGTAGAAAAGCTATTAGATGAAATGATAGTAATTTAGAGAGTGCCAGATACTCACCCATAAATGGAATATTATACCAAATAACAAATTACATATTTTTTGGCTTACTTACAACATATTTATATATTAATATATGAGCGTCCTGTGTAAAAATTTTTTATGTACACCGTACAGTGGTTCCAATTTGAGAAAAGGGTAATAAATCTGTAACTTTGAAACTTGCTATCCGATTATAAAACGGTGTATGCAAGAATCATAAAGGAGGACCTAGGCCTTAGGAATCATGAAATTTTAACCAATTATTGAAATACACGGGGTATAACAACTTTGTTGGCCTCATAATTTTTACAACTATTACCCGAGTTTATTAAATTCAGACATGTTGCAAATCTTATAAATAGATCAAGAGAATACATTTTATTTTATTAAGATATCTTAAATATTTTAAGAGATATTTAGCTTTTAATTTTAAAAAGGCCACTAAAAACCAAAGTCAAGATTTTGCAATGAGTGTGAAAAATGGCAAAATTTTTGCAAAAATAGAGCTTAATACTTGTAAGTTTTTCTAAAAAAATTTTCAGAAATAAAAAATATGCTTTTTCAATATTTCAAAAGAATAGACTTCAATAATTACTGCAGTTGAAACTTTCAATCGATTAAAGCATGCACGCTACATCCAGCATTGGACGAATATAGTGAATTTTTTTACTAAACTCTAAATTAATCGCCTAAGAAAAAAAAAACGTTCATCAAGCTTTTCAAATTTCTTTACAAGTTATATTAGATATATCCAATATAATTAATCTAGATTTTAATTGTTACGCGCCCGCACAAAACTGAGGAAGGTAGAGCATATTTTCTAAAAATACTAAAATTTTCAGAAACATTTTATTTGTCTACATGAAAATTCGACTTAACATCATATTTTAATGTTTATTTCTCAACTAATTATTAAAACACATTGCAATACTTTTATGTTTAAAAAATTTAAACGATCTATTAAACTAATTAATTGATGAATTTTCAAATCCAAATAAAGTATGTGAAAAAAATATGCATAGCCTATTTCTTGATTTTTGCAATAAGCTTATTTAGTTTACAGGAGGACGTAAATTCGCACAGAATATTAAAATACATCTATTTATGTATTCATTGTTATATAATATCAGAGTACCGAAATGTTCACTCATTCTCATTCATGATAATGAATATGTAAGCTTTAGATTTTATACATTTTTTTCATTCACTTTTGAGCAACTAGAAAAAATTTTAGAGTTGATTTTTTCATGAATGAAAAATTTTATTTTTTTTTATTTTTAACAAAAGTGAAAAAATAAGAAAAATTTTTTTTTCATTGAATTGTTCATATATGAGAATTTTAAATTTTGTTAGTTTATCATAAATGAAAAAGTAGTAGAAGATATTTCGTATGAGATTATGTAGTAAAAAAAGATGTAAAACGGAGTAGAAAGTGAAGAAAAATTACGCGTTTCGCTAATATTACAATATTTAACAAAAATCGGAAACACGTACAAAATTGTTAGAGAATTGTACAAAAAAATATAAAAGATGGCTAGAACTGGTAAGAAATCTACAAAAAATTTAAAACCGACTTTTTGATCGATTATGATGCACCGTATAAAAAGAAGTGTTATAACAACTCTCTTCCTAAGCTTTAGTTCTCTATTTTTCCACGTAAAATTATTATTATAAGTATTCATGACCAGTTGATTGCTTAATTCTTTATATTAAAGTGTTTTTTTGTTTCTTCTGTAAATTAATTCAATGTAACTTAGGGCTTTTATGAATTCATATAACGATATATATCGCGGAAATTATGAACATTTTCCAAAAAAAAAAAAAACAGAAAATCACATACCTGAAAAAGCGTCAGAGTTACTTTACAATCTCTAAAATTATAAAAGGGAGCATAGACCTTATAATATTCACAGAAATAAGTAAGAAACAGATTCAATTACGAAAACCATAGATTCCATTAAAATGTGAACTCGTTTTGAATCAATCACGATATTAGCAGTAGGGTTGCATCCCATACCGATATATTGGCGACACTTGATATTTACCCTATGAAGCAGGTAATATCAATTTGAAAGTGAATTTAATTCTCGTATCCAATTTCCACGAAAAAGTTGTATATGAATAGTTCTGAGTGAATTCAACAAATAGGTGTGCCGCATGGCTTTTAATTTTAATAAAAAAAAATTGAGGACAATATTGTAGGTACTAGAAACACATAACCGCCATCTTTTTCATTTATTATTGTATAGCTTCTGATTAGTGGTCACCCGAAGTAAAAAAAATTACTAATTTCATACATTTTTATAATTGCTCTAGCTTTTTAAGTAGAAAAGATATTGAAACGCTTTCTGCTTTGTAATGATCATTTAATAATGCTATGCAAAACTGAACTGGAGTAATTAAATGGCTGAAAAGTGGACACTTGAAAATTACACAGTTTTTTCTCATTTTATCGATTTTAAACTGAACCCAGTGTGAACCCTGTTGAACATAAAGCATTGATTTGTTTTTGGTAGTGATGAAGAAAACCTTAAGATACCATGACATAAGTTTCATTGTGCTAAAATATTACTTTCTGCAAAAATAAAGGTACGAAAATTTATATATATATATAAAAATATGCTCAAATTTGAGCTTCAAAAAAGCCAGGTGGCGATATAGATAAAAATCTGATATTTTCAGTAAATATAGGCCAGTACTTCGTTATTATGTCCACTTAGTGCCGTTTTGATATTTTCACTCTATTACGTGATATGATTTTTTTATGTAGATGAGTTGTCTGAGGCATTGGTTTACAAACATGTGTATTTAATTTACCTATACTGAAAAAAAACCATGCAACATATGAACGAAATCGTTCATATATTTTATGAAATATTTTTTAATTTCGCACCACGAAACTCTTTCGTAAAATGTACGAAACGAACGAAATTTTTATGTTTATTTTACGAAGTATGTTTTGTGTTTTAAGAAATAATTTTTTATATAATACGAAAGAGTTTCGTAGAAAAGAGAAAAAAGTCTACATATTACGAAATAACTTCATAGTTTAAGGTAATATTTAGAGAATATTACTAAATATTTTTTGTGTTTTACGAAAGAATTTTGTTTATATTATGAAAGAATTTTGTAAAAAGCAAAATAAAATTTTACATTTTACGAAATATTTTCATAACTAAAGATAATATTTAGAGAATATTACGAATTATTTTAGTTGCTTTACGAATTTATTAATTTGTTGTTGATGGAAATATAATTTCTCACTCAAAATTTTCGTTTTATTTTACAAACAAATTATTCACACAGTTTTGCCTTTCATTATTTTTTTTTTGCAAATTTGAGCATGAATAGGACGTTCTTTAGCAGAACATTTAATTTTGACCCTTTCAGCTTCAGATAAAGATTTTCCTCGATCCATTTAAATTTCAAATTGTTTTATCGGCTTAGAAAGATCGAAAATGTAATAAAAACTAACAATACGCGGAGAAGTTATAATGTTATAATGCTCTTGCACAAAATTAGCTTTGCAGCAATTATTTGATAATGGTACGACATTCCCGTTAATTTTTTTTCACAGATTTCACGTAATGCATATTTTTTATTAATAACTCCAATTTTATTAAATAGTAGTTTGAGCAATAGTTGTTGATAGAACTACCAAAACTATTGCTACAATGTTAAACCTAATCTGATGAGCTGCAGTTTAAGCTTGCTAACCTTTATTTTTAAAATTAAATAACTTTTTTTACATTTTTCTGGTTATTAAAGTTGCCCCTTCTTTTCTCAGAAATCCCCTTTTTGTGCCCCTTTTATTTTCAAAATCCCCTTTTTGTGCCCTTTTTTGAAAACTTACAATGGTAACGCTGTTTACAACTTATATGTATACGGGTCACTCAGTGCCCAATTTTATATGATTCGATAATTTAAAAAAAAACTTATATAGTCCATAATTGATTTCGTAATATGTACGAAATTTTAGTATATTTTACGAAAAAACGTACTAGTAAATGTTTTCGTTCCTTTCGTAAAGCTATAAAATTCTGGTGTAAAAATTTATTCCGTAATATGTACGAAAGTTTCGTATATTTTACAAAAATAAAATAACTACGAAAAGTTTTCGTTACTTGCGTCAAATAATAAAATTCTTGACTCAACCTAATTCGTAATATGTACGAAGGTTTCGTACATTCTACGAAAAAAATAAATACGAATGGTTTTCGTTACTTTCGTAAAATAATAAAATTCTAGACAAAAACTTTTTCGTGGAATGTACGAAAGTTTCGTATATAATACGAAAAAAGTAACTACGAAAGTTTTTTTTTCATAAAATGTTGCATGGATTATTTTCAGTGTATGATCAATACCAGCAATGAACAAAAATATATTTCAAATTAAAACATGTAAAAAAACATTTATCAAATTTATTATTTGATGTATTCTTCCAATTTTATTTTAAAAATGTTTTATTTGTTGCGGGTTAAAAATGTCTATATGCCTGCATTTCATTGGTGCTTTACCAAGTCATCAGTAGACTTCTACCATATTTTTGGAAATTTTCGAACCACTTATCTTATGTACAGACTTTCAAAAGTAATTTGAGAATTTGTAGAGGATTTTTGAGATAACATTTTTTGGGCTTCAATCAATCGTGGATCAGACTTGAACAATCCGTACTGCAATCCATTTTTCTGTGCTTGATCTAAGTAAATTGATTCTTACCGTACTTTGGATACCGCTTTTGATTGACTTAAGTACGGATGTATTGATTGTTCTTTTCTGTGTCTGATGAATTGCCATTACCGCCAACGAAATGGAGGCATATATATTAATTTAACTCATAAGAAACATATATTTTTGAAACATATTTTTTAAAATAAAAACTGAAACAAACATGCGTTATGATACTATTTTTTCATTATGTGTAGAGATTTAAAAATGAAATGGGCTCTTGCTATCAATTACCGCAGTATGGCATTTCTGTAAATATTTTGATTTAAAAGAAATGCTTGTTTTCTGCAGTTGGTGTTTCTTTTGTAGTAGTTTGCGAGCAAAATAGGCTCTTATCTTCCTCGGTAACAAATTTCGACATGATAATGGCATATTAACGTGGGCTTAAATTAACACCAATACAAAAGTTTGACTTTCGTCTGAGGTCAAAGCTGAGTCCAGACTTCTAAGAAAAGAAAAATTTTAAAAAAATTTTAAAATTATATTCATTACGACGAAAAGTTTTGCTTTACACTTTCAATTAATTTCTCCTACTTTCTTAACTTGTTTTGTACTTCTTAGTTATGCTTGCCTTATGGTGTGGGAGTAAATGTCCTTTGAAAATACAGATAGAAGTGTCTTTTTTACACTGTTTGTTCAAGTTTATAAAAAAACCAACTCTTCATATTAAAAATAAATTAAATAACCACCTATTAAGGGGCTTAAAAAACTTAAGCAAATCCTTAAAGATTCTAATTTTAGTCCATTTTACCATTTTAGGTTTTTGACCATTTTAGTCGTTTATTTTTTGTGTTATAAATAAAGAAAAAAGAGTAATTTTAGTATTCAGCACCTTACTGCTATAAGCGTATATAACAATATATGTATGTACATAAGGGTGGTTCGCTTTGTTTGGATGCATAAAAAGTCGTAAGAGGAAAATTATTCTATGAAGAATTTTATATTACTTTGCCGCAGAAACAATGTGTCTAAATTGAGTTTCGAGCTTTCGAAAATTCCAAAATATGATGTGAGCTAGTTGGTACGTGTAAATATTAAAAAGTGCTTGAAGCAGTTTCTGTCAATACATGATGCGTATGATTAACAGTATTATATGTATTCATAAAATAATATTTATACGACGGGGTATATACCTGTTTCAAGTACTTTTTGTAATACATCCTATAATTAGGGCGTAATAATATGGAAACCACTGGCGCTAGTCGTGTAAGCTTTTGGCCAAATGTCACCTCTAAAAGGTTGAACTGCGAGAATAATTTTTACTTTATTCGGCCCAATGATTGGTTGGTTTCCTACAAACTAAGTCTTACAACATACTTTTGAATTTCAGTAAGCTCGAGATCCATTTTAGACCCAAGGTTTCTAAGGAAAAGTTTCTTATGATTCGTCGTAGAAGTATATTTCCTCTAAGATTTTTTGTGAAAAAAAAACATCAACCCTAATATACAGGTATGTATGCATTTGACTTTTTGTTTCATTGTTTAAATAAGAAATTCAGCTTGATAACTTATCTCCCCAGTTTTTCAAAGAAAGCCAGTTACTAAACTTTAAAACAAGATTTTTTTAACCAAAGAGTTTATAAGTTTATCTTGATTAGACATTAACTAAACAAAAGTGTCAACATGACAAAAACTTGTAGTTTGTGTATTATTATTCTTTTTTGTCTTAAATAAGCTTTACGTTTAAATAGAATGGAAGAAAAGGTTTTAAACTTTAAATTAAAAAATAGGAATTATAAAAAAGGAATTAAATTGTTACTGAGAATTTCGTTTTGTTCTATTTTATCACATCTTATGGGTTTTTCGTTTGCTTTACAAACAAGTCTGTGGAGAAAATGTCAGAATTAACATTTAAAGTGTTAACATAATCCTTTGTATAAAATGTGACACACACATAGCCACAGAAAAAACACAGTCCGTCATTTGCACATACAAAAATACCAAGACCTCAGAAATACTAACAGTAAAAGTAACAACAACACTTACAAAAATAACAATTACAAAACAGTGACAGTGGAGGAGGGGAGAGCGTAATAAGAGATAAAAGTTGAGTATTAAAATCTTAAGTTAAGGCTAGTTTTTTGTATTATTTTTATACTTCTTTTTATATAAACGTTTGTACATAAAATAAAATGGTAAATGAATGAAAATGCTGGTCATATGCACGCCAACTAGGAGTGCCAAACTTTTGGGTACCGATTCTGAATAGTTCGAGATTTACGGGATTTATAAAATCTTAATCAACTTAAAGTAATAAGAAAATTTTTATATCTATTTGAGATGTTCTCCCACTTAATTTAAAAAAAAAAATTATAGATTGAGCCAGTCTCAATAACTGAACTATGTTAGTGGTTATGCTTACTCATCAGTAAACTTCGAGCATTAAGCAGCTCTCTTGACCCAATTTTATGTATACCCAAATAGTGTTAATATATTTTTTTCCCTTGGTTATCAATGTTTCTGAGTGCTACTTTTAGAGATGAATACCCTAATCCTGCTTGTTGTGTAATTCGTGTCCATTTAAAAATGCTCGATTCAGAAAAATTTAATTCACTAATAGCAAATTTTTTTCAGATTTTTTTAGTATTACATTTTTTAGAGCTTAAAATATTATATCTTAAATTTATTTACTATATATGATTTCAAATACATCAATGGAGCCATTATTTGTTTTAGGAAAACGACAAATTTACTCTCATTGGGTTGAGAGAAAAGGGTCAAATGTAAAATTTTTTAAAGCTTAAGGCATATTTAAGCATTTAAACACATTATGACAGTTTATTGTTAGCTGACTTTCGCCAACTGCCAAACTCTATATAAAAAGCGTAAAATGTGTTACCCATTCTGTTAATCGCTATGTGAAAACAAACATATAATAATTTTGTATGTATGTAGTTTTAATAATAAGGGCATCTGCTATTCTAACACTGAATAAAAAATCAAGTCTAAATAGATCCCTTTGAAAAATGTAGACTTCTCAGGAAGTTATTTATGAATATATTATCCTACTTCCATGCTAAAGTAATTTTATGTCGATGCTCGATTCATGGCGGTTCCCCGTAAAATGTGACTGGGTTACAAAACGATATATGTAAAGATCATAGACATATACATAGTCTTTAAGAAAGTCAAACTCTTCACCATCCTGTTGGAAAAAATGGTGGGCTACAGTATATCAAAGCTGACTACACCGGGCATCAAAAACTTTGTTGGTGTCGTATTTTTTGTAAATATTTACCGATTTTAATGCATTTTAATTTTCTTAAAATTTTCTAAGTAGATGAAGAAACCCCAATTTAATTGATGACGATATCTTTGACAATATCAAAGATATTCGATATTGAATTTTGAAATTTCTGTTTTTGCCCTCGAATTTATCTTGTATTTCGTAGAAACCTTTATTGCGAAAATTGCAAAAAAAAAATATTTTATGATATGTAATACAATTCATGATTATATGCAAAGATAATTTTGTAGTTATCTGAAATCATGTAGTTCTGCAAAAAAAAAATCAAAGTAGAGGTTTTAAAATGAGAGTATAAAGTGGCTCAATTTTGATAAAAAAGGAGTTTAATTGTTCGTCGTCCAAAAATTTTCAATATTAAAATTTTTCTTTTTTTAGTGTTTATAAAGAATATACTTCACAAATGCCTGCTAATGAAATTTTAAATCGACTAAATCATTCACGATATATCCAGCATTGGAAAGAAATAATAAATTTTTCTACGAAGTTCTAAATTCATCGCTTAAGAAAAAAGTGACATCTAGTTTCGAACGAACAAAATATTTTAATTTAGAATAAAAAATTATTCGAACAGGTTTTGTCGAATATTCGAAAAACTTTTTTAAACTTTTTTTATAAAAACTGGTGTATATTTACGAATGTAAAATAACATTTTAAAGGAATTGATTGAAGTCCTTTTCCAATAGGGCTTATTTAAACTCTCGAACTTGAACAGACCTAAGAACGCCATTGCCTTTGTCCTAGGTACATTTCCGTGGATAAAAAGCAAAGTTTGGTACAAAAGGGCTGACTTCTATCTAGCTATTAGAGTTGACACAAAAAAAAATTCTTACTTATGTTGCCTATGGCCACTGCGCATCCGTCCTACGCCTCGGTGAACGAGGTGTGATAGTCGCAGACTTAAGTATCCACATTAAATACGAATAAGTTGGAATAGATTCTTTGAGCGAGTCCTAAACGTTTGGGCTTAACATAGAAATAAGTCCTTTTTAAAAACCACTCCTCAATTCTTTTTTTATGTTGATAACAATAGTATGTGCTAAGAAAGCAAATAGCACCGCATTGTGAAGGTTTGTGTTTGCTGACTTATTACGCTACGCCGTTAAAGATTTCGTTTTATATTACAGCATGAGCTTTGGAAGTATTTTGAGGAAGACAATCAGAAAAACCAAATTGCAAAAAGTGTTCTAAGGCTTACAAATGTCATGGATCAACAACTTCTCCACTATTTTACCATTTGTGTAAACTACACAAGTTGGTAGTTTCAATGAAGATCAATAAGATCAACAATAATATGGTCCCAATGACAAAATTTGTGAAGGATAAGTTATCTTAATTCAATCGAAGAAGTAACATTTGGAATGATTTTGGCTGAAGATGGAATATCTGTTAATGGGTAGTATGAATTAAAAAAATAGATTTGCTTTTTACTTAAAAATATGTTTTAAAACAATAATTCTGGATATTATGTAAGATAAATCTAAGAATTTCGGGATTTGAAAAAAATTTTTAAGTAAAAAGCATATTCTTTTTTTATTTATACTACCTAAGATATTCATTCGAATAATGTTTGTTCGATTAATCGAATAATTGAAGTCAAATAATGTTCGACCAAACAAAAAATTTCAATTTCGAGTAAAAATTTATTCGATTAATTTAATAGAATAACTCGACTAAAAAAATTTGTGCAGTTTTTTTTTGAATGAGTTTTTGCAGATTTCTTAATAAAAGCTGGCAACATTTTTTAAATTATATGAAACTTGCCATGCAATCGAACGTTATTTCATTATAAGAGACCGCATGATCAAAGAATTAAGTTTAATAATGAAGTATGTAACAATAATAGGGAAAAAGAAGCCAACTTAAATTCGGAAATATAACCATCAAACAAAAATCATTTTAAGTAAAGAAGATATTTCGAGAGAGCAGTTAGTTAACTAGATTTTTCGTATTAAATAAAATATGTATCGAATGTAATCTAACGTCGAAATTAAAGGAAAAATTAAAAGCATTCACAAAATCAAAGAGCAAAAATTACTTTTGTCATATAAAATACTAATTATTTTATGGATCTAGAGAAAAACAAAGAATTGATCCGATAAATTGGAAATGCTTTTTAATTCACCTTTTCTCAATTTCTCCAGCGTTAACGATTAGTGAAAGATCACTCTTAATAATAGGAGCAATGTTCAATGTTCAATCGAAAAAATATCTTCTATGAAATTAATAAAAAGCATTATTTTTTAGGACTAAATGTATCTATTTTTTCTATTATTTAACGAATTGTCCTGTTCCGTTCTCTATGCGGAATGAAAATGTTCGGAATTATAAAAGCTTTGTTGCTACAAGTTAATATTTATATCAACAATGCTATGCCAATTCTAATTATTTTTATTCCGCATTGAATACAAAACAGTTCTGAATATTATTAAATAATTCCTGGCGCAAAATTTTCTCAAACTATTAAAAAAAAAAACTATTTTAAAAGACCAGTTTATCACTTAATTTATGGAGAAATATTATTTTTCTTTTGTTTTTATTATTAAAATATATAAAAACGCGAAAAAACTTGATTTGTTTTATTTTTGTTCACAAAAATTTACCAAAAACCGAGTAATTCAAAAATTTTCCGATTAACTCGAATAATTTTTAGCCGTAAAAATTACTCGAATAACTCGAACGAAATAAAAGTTTTACTCGATTGTTCGAGTAATTTAAAAACGTCAATTTCGATTAATTGATTAATCGAACAATTTAAAAGTCGATTAAAATGAATACCCTAATACTACCCAATGCAACTAAAAAGTCGAAACAAGTGATAGAATATATTAAAAATCGTGGTTTAAGGTGGTCATTCGAATAAAAGTTTTTATTTGTTATTTTTTCGCATATTCGAATAAAAGTTTAAAATAATTCGGCTGTTTGAACAAGAAAAAAATTATAAAATTTTTTCCGAACAGTTATAAAATTCGAATAATCGAGAACACTAGTATGTATACTAAATCGTACAGTCTTCAATCCCTGGAATCATTATATAATACTTGGAAAACTAAAAGTTTAGCTTGACAATATGCCGGCACACATTTCGAGTTCACCATCTCCAGAAACATGGCAAGATTTCTTACATAATTACCGATTATAATTCATTCTGAGATGATTCTCTCCATCCGTTTGGAGATTCTAGACCGAAATTTTGAAATTTGGAAGAGATTGAGAAGATATCTTAGACTCAGTACCCACCGTTCATAAGAGTGCCAAACTATACAGTAGTGCTATTTAAAATTTATTGAAAGTAATTTCGAAAGTAATTTTATACGTTTGCCCTTCAAAGGCTTGTTTCACTTGTCACACTATTAACCTTAGCATTTGATAGTCTTGAAATTGTTTAATGAGTTACACAAAGAAGTACAGTTTTGATTATTTGTTAAGTTCTTGAGGCAATATATGCTAATTAAATTTCTTATGAATTATAAAACAACTTAATAGTTACTTAAAGTAATTACGAATAACTTAATATACACACGTACAGATGTATGATAACATGCTTCAGTAAACATTGATAAAAAAAATTGTGAAGCTTACGTAAAATTATTTTTCATTAAAACAAATAAATAAATAGATTTGGTTTGTTTATTTTATACTTCCTGTGTAAAATATACATAAGTACATATTTACAAACTAAAAGCTTTACTTAATATATTACATGTGTTTTACAATGAAAAATTATTTCGCCCGGGAGAAAAAATTCTAAAATCCTGAATTCAAAGATTTACAAAACCCATACTTGACTGGCATCTATAGAAATAAGCCATATACAAGGACATTGGACAAATTATTGTAGGTTAAGTACGACCCTGATATAAGCGTATTTATACAATCAAATACTAGTTTTTATTCTTCAGTAAAAATGGATAAAAAAAAAGTATAAAACCCCTTCGGTTACATGCCACTTTATGAACTCAATAGCTGTGTAGGAGTGTAAAAACCAAGGCAATTTCCGAAACATATGAAAACTTTATCCTTCTGCTGCTTAATAACTTTTCCATCTTGTTTTTATTTGTGAACATTTCTTTTCATCTTCTTTGCTTTCACTTCTTAAGCTGTTATAGTAGTTGTCGTTATTTTTTATTATTGTTGTTGTAGCTTTATTGTGCAAATTAACTTGTACCAATTAATAATCCTCAAGCAATATGTCAACTTTGTATAGAAAAGTCGAAATGCCGAAATACTTAAAATATCCGTAATAAACAAACACCAATAATACTCACAGTAGCATAACAGTTGTGTTCATTTATATAGCAAAATAGGTGGTGATATATGCCTGTACATTACAGTAAAGCGGCAGATTTTTTACTTTTCATCCTTTAATGCAGCATCAAGATTGTAAAAATTTGTTTTTCTTGCGATTGGCTTTAATACTATCTCAGTAAAAAAGTACAATCCAAAAAGTTTAAAGGGATACTAAACTTCAACGAAATGGAAGAAGAATTTATTATGTTAAAATAAATAAATTTTTGGTGATCTAAAGTTTTATCGTAACACTTGATTAAAGAGAAATAAGTGATTTCATGTAAATGAAAACAATTCGTGATATTTCTTTAACAACATCGATTTTTAGCAGTATCGTGAACATTTCCAAGCACTTTAACTAAATTAAAAAGTTCTATAAAAGTTAAGTATATATATATTTGCTCTGCAGGTTTGTAATATAACTTTTTCAGAAGTCAAAATTATGCACTTATTCATACTTTTCATACTTTTAAACATCTAAAATTTTAGTTTTTAACCTATTCCAATTTTTTACTGAGATGCGAAGTTATGCAACCATTTTCCTCATTATCTATTTGTTTAAACACAACTGTGATGAAAACTTTGAGATCTATAAAAATGTTTTGTTGCCATGTTTGTTTGCATTTGGAGAAGAAATATAATAATATTTAAAAGTTTTCTTTTTTATTCATGTCCCTTTATATTATGCTGACATTTATGGTTATTTTAGCTTTGTTTAACCCCAACATCTTGTAGCTAGGATTTCCTTTCACTTCCATTACCAGAACGAAATTGGAAAAAAGTTATTAACTTATTAACAAACAAAAAGTAAGAAACAGCAAACAACTGTAGCAGGCAAGAAGGAAAATGGAAACTAAAAATTGAAGTGTAAAAGGAAATATATTTACTAATTAAAAGTTTGAGAACAATATAACATTGTTGAATAAACTTTATCATTTACTAGCACCATTTTTGCGTAGTATAATCAATTTTTTGTGAACAGTTCAATTAAATAATAAGTTTTGTTTCAATAACATAAGATTTTTTCAATCAAGAAAAACTTTAATGCTTACTACTAAATCTTTTCAAAATGTTAATAGCTTAAAAGCAATTCTCAGAACTAAGAACTTTTATTTAAATAATGTTTGCATATCATGAATTTGTTATATATTTCTATTACCTTTTATTTCCAATATTGCTAAAATATCGAATTCAACATTATTTTTTTTATGAGATACAAGTCCAAGTGCAATAAATAAATGGCATTTCCGACCTTATAATACCTTTTAATGATGCATTCTATTAAAAAACAAAAATCATATCATCTGCTCTTAACTCAATTTCTGCGTTAATAACGGAATTTCTTAAATCAAGTGCAGAACGCTTTATTAAAAAAATAGATTCGTCAAAGATAAAATTCTTAATTGTAGTCATTGTTAAGCATGACCGAACTTAGTTTATGCCAATAAATGCTTGATTTAAGCAGAAATGGAATGGTTTTTGACAGGCTTTTAGCCAGCTTTTTGGTGGACACTGACTATCCATTCTTTTACCTACTTTTTTAAATTTCCTTTAACACTCCTTTTTATTTTATATTATACAACAAACAATAATTATTAGTATTAGATATGATAAATGTTTCAAAGGAACAAGGCGAAAATCAACATCAACTTAGTTTTCAACGTACACGGTAGAATATAATAACAGTGTTTTCGGAAGCCGCTACACTTCAATTATCTTATCACCACGTGTTAAGTTAGGCATAATCAATATATTTTGGAAATATATCAAGCATTTCTAAACGAAGAATTCTGTTGAAATAAAATTTTACGTAAGCATAACAGAGGAATATGTCCGCTCACGCTTTGAATACCACATCTTCGAAATGCCCAGGAGTGGAGCTATGAAATTCCAAAATAGTGCACTTTTGTCAATGAAAATTTTTTAAACGCTTGCTATTTTATTTTTGTTTCTCGTCTAATTGCATTAGTATAGCTCGTAAGGCCGTTTTAGACTATAATACAAGAATAAATACTTTTGAGGAAAATAAAACACTGACATGATATTTTGTTATTGTTTTTTTGAAAAATTTCAAACAACAATTATATAAGGGAGGCATTTTCTTCAAAAGTATTAATACTTGTATTATAGTCTGAAACGGCCTTAAGAAGATCTAAAAGGCAAATGTTTTGTTGTATACTTATCTGGTATAGTAAGGAATTATATTAATTTGAAAATGGAAATTTCTCAATTTTTCAAAACCTTGCTTTAATATTTTTCAGATATCGGATCCAAATATTAAACGATTTACCATTTTTTTAGTTAAAGGACAATATTTAAAAGCATTAAAACATTTTGATGAAATTTGGCTTCTGAGTTAAAAAAATATTCAATTTTAAATTTGAAAATTGTAAAAATTTCAAGTTTTGATTATTTTTGCCAAAAAGCGCCATAGCCCTTTTAATAAAATAACTTCTTTCTAAAACCCTTATGGGTATGCATTTGTTTGCCAAAGTGCTAAATGGACCTTGCCATAAATAGGCACTTTGTGGTCAAAACCATAAAATATTAAATTTTTGAGATTTCTTTGAAGTTTCCTAAAAATTCTTATATATCCAGAAGCAAATCTAAGTTTTTTTTTTGATTGTTCGGTAGTTAGCACATAAATTCAAATATAACTGGAAAATTTTTATTCAAAAATATCAATTATCAATCATTTTTCTTATTTTTTGTTCTACTTAAGTAACTTTTTTTGGTTCGATTTTTATACTGAAGTATATATGAACAACTCATTGAACATGTGAACTGTTCTACTGCACAACAACATTTTACGGGCTTAAAACTTGTTTTAACGGACATGCGCACAATTAAAAAAAAATCCCCTTTGCTTCGGAAAAGTAGTGCAAGCAAAATTGACTTATCGATTTGTGTACACAGCCTATCCTTTTCAATTGTCAGCCTCACCCACTGTTTAGAAAGGACTTGGTGTCTCCTGTCTTTAACGATGCTCTGGCGACCGATCTTAGGCGGTATAACCTTCACAACTGCACAGAGGAAATTCTGTCGCAAACCCCAAGTCCGTAAAAGAGGAGGGATGGAGTGTCGGTGAACCCTGAATGGCCTAAGAGCGTCTCAGTAACTTGGAGGAATGCGAAAACTGACTTCTCTGAAACTCTGGCTCCAAAACTACAGTATGTTTGGGTGCTCAGATAGCAGCCCTAAAACCAATCTTGGGAATGAAAATTAGCAAGCTAAGGTACCTGAAATAAAATTGCTACCGAATCGCTAACAAATAATGATAACAATAAACTGAATTACTCCTTGACGGCATTTGGCTATCGTATATGGACCATGATCGGATTCTGGAATGTAAGATCGCTCAGAGACAATGAAAATATAAATCCAAATATGAACTCCAAGTTTCTGCAAGCTAAACGTGAATTACTCCGATAACGCATATCTTTACTGGGCCTCAGCGTTGGAATGGCTGTGGAGAATACAGCACATCAACAAATAAATCTCGTTTTCTATACTCTGGTAGAGACATTGGTAGTAGCCATTAATCTGGTGTTGGCCCACTATTAATTTTGGATGCACATCGGAGTCTTATCTCGTGGAAGCCAGTATCTGACAAAATCATCACTGCTCGTCTTAAATCCAAAGTCAGAAATGTAACCATTTTATAATAATACGCCCCCACAGAAACTGCATCTGATGAAATTAAGACAGAATTTTATGACCAACTCAATGCAGTCTATCATACTATCCCACGTGGCGATATTATATGCGTTAGAATACCGTAATGACAACGGCAAGCGTTTCATAAACTTTAGCAACGCACGAAAAATTGTAATAGGAGGAACACTTTTCCTATATAAAGATTTCCACAAGATTGGCGCACTATGCTCCGGTGCGAGTTAAAGGAACATTTATTTAGTAGGTGATTTAATTGAGCGTCCCTGTTCTGTAAACCGAATCCGAATAAATTTCTCGTTTTCCAAAAAAAAAAAATAAAAAATAGTAGTAATAATAATAATAATAATAATAATAATAATAATAATAATAATAATAATAATAATAATAATAATAATAATAATAATAATAAAAAAAATTAAATAAAAAAAAATCACTTAATCATGAGAGTCTAATCCCTTGGCATAGACCGGGGTATGTATTTTCCAATCTCATAGAGATTGAGAAATTTAGAAACTCAAATAATAATAATAATAACAATACTATTAATAATAATAATAATAATAATAATAATAATAATAATAATAATAATAATAATAATAATAATAATAATAATTGAGTTGCACCAGGTACGGGTGCAACTCAATTGAAACTATACAGCATATAACATCAGGATGTACATGTCTAGCCGGGACGGAGTATATCGACCGTCACAACTCTGTTGTTAAAATTTTACACCAACAACTTGCACTTAAGTACTCTTTAATTACAACTGGTGGAGTACCGTACTACAAATACCAACCTGAGTCTGTTCTAGAAAATGCAGGATACCGGATCTACTGGGATCGTACGATTCTAACAGATCGAACTATAGCAGCAAATAGACCAGATATAATGTTGATGAATAAGGAGCGGCGGGTGGTATGGCTTATCGATGTTGCAATACCAAACAACAACAACCTGCAAACAAAACATCGAGATAAAATAAGTAAATATAGTGTGCTCATAGAACCCATTAAAAGACAATGGAACATCGACAGCGTGCGGACCATCCCAATAATAATTTCAAGCACGGGATTGATACCGAAAACTTTGCACGATGGTCTAAAGGAGCTTGAGATGCCAGAACAATTATGGCAGATAATGCAAAAAGCGGTGGTGATTACGACTACACGAATCGTTAGGAAGTTTATGGGGATATAATGTGATAAACCTTAGATTTAGGTGTGCGCTGTGATTTTAATTAATTTGTGCATCATCAGGGCCTAATCCCTTGGCATAGCCCGGGATAGGTATTTTCCAATCTCATAGAGATTGAGAAATTTAGGAATAATAATAATAATAATAAAAATAATAATAATAATAATAATAATAATAATAATAATAATAATAATAATAATGTTCCCATTGATAAAAATAAAGATTAAAAAAAATTTTATGTATTAAATTAATTTCAGATGATATTTTATTGCCAAACACGCGATCAAGTTTTTGAATTCCATTTTGAGGGGTTCTTTTTTAGAGATGTATTTTATGCCGACAATTTTCTTTATCCAAAAACTATAGAGTGGAGATATTAATGACAATAACATGTGAAGTTCAACTTCTAACTTATGATGAGATCGGACTTTAAATGGCGGCGTAATATATAAAAAATTAAAAATGCTGTATTTTTTGACGTGGCAAAACAAATTTTATCCTAGGGAGTGACTGGTGCAAATTTTGTTGTCTTGTATTGACATTAAGGCCAGATTTCCAAAGCCTTAGAAGGGCATTCTTGCCACGTGTACAAAATTGGACATTAGGACGGAAGGATCCGAAATGACCTAAGTGGAGCACAGAATTTTATGCCGGACTAAGAAGCTAGTCGAGGAAAAAATTAAGCCAAATTCAAGCCATAAAGACAACATAACTATGATGAGATCGGTCTTTGAATGGCAGTGATATATATAAACAGCTAAAAGTGCTGTATTTTGGGGCGTGGCAAAAATTTTTTTTACTGTTTTGGTAATTTCATTGACATATCTTTCTTTCTATGGGGTGACTGGTTCAACAGTTTTTTTTCACCCACCTTACTGTACAACACATGTAGTTCTAATATTATTGAAAAGCTGAAACAACATCTTATTTTTTAGTTGTGTAGCACATAAAAACAAATCAATAAAAATTAAACATGAAGAAAGCACATTCGTAAGCAAGTTGATGACCTCTGGCATATGGGTTGTTTAAAAGTTCAGAGTTTATCAATAAAAATATTTTGCAAAAGCTCATAATTCATGCTTTCATGTGTGCACTTCAATGTGAAATTGTTACAAAATATTATTATACTGATATACATAAGTGTATCTAAAAGTACTCTAAATGAATATTTGTGCAAATGACTAGACATATTGCTTGGTAGTCAATGAATTATCAATATGAATTTTCTAATAGGGTTTCTGGTACAAATATATTTAAAAAAATATTATTTTAACTACAGAAAAATTTTAATTAATAGAACTGGATATTAATTTAAAACTGAAATGCAGCAGATGGAGTCCCTTTGAAAAAAAATTAAATTCTTCCTAAATGTTTTTCAATTAAGTGTTAATTTGTAAACCCTATTTACTTTTTAACTGCAATATATTCTTGTGCTACCGAAGCATGTCTAAACATTTGACATTCATAAATTTTTAATAACACTCATATATTACCTGCAAATATTGTCGTATTTATAGTATACTTTAAAGAAAATACTGTTAAATATATTTTATGTACTTGTGCAAACTATGACATTTGTTAAAGATCATAATGTTTATAAATGACATTTTTGTTGCTAATGTTGCTTATTTGCAAATAATAATATTATAGTAATAATTTGTTGAATGACATAAATAATTGTCGTTTTTTCTCATATGTATGGTATATGCTCTTTGTATATTGTAATATACAGGTGAATAGACAGATACGAGTGCACTTCAGTTCATTCCTACTTCAATAGAAAAAAAAACAGTTTACATGTTTTCTTTACAAATATGAGGGTTGACTTTTATATATTGCTTAAGATATACCAGATAAAAATATGTTTGCCCTTTATATTGAAAATAAGGCAACTACATTTTTTTACAAAAAATTGTTTCCAGATAAAAAAATCTTAATAAGTGGCATCTGTTAACACTAATATCTTAATATAGAACTTCGTACAAAAATTCACCATATTCGTCCAATGCTGGATGTAGCGTGCATTCTTTAATCGATATAAAATTTCAACTGCAGTCATTTTTGAAGCCAAATCTTTTGAAATATTGAAAATAAAAAAATTTTAGCTAAGAAAATTTTTTGAGAAAAACGACGAACGTAAGTAAGCTCGATTTTTCTCAAAATTTAGCAATTTTTCACTCCCATTTTAAAGTCTTGATTTTCATTCCTTTTCACGATTAGACGAACAGAGATAAGTGTTTTCTTTTTGTTATCAAGAATTGTGTTAATCAAGAATTGTTTTAAAAACCAAAAAAATATATTTTTTAAATTTTGGCTGTGCTATTACCGGAGATACTGACGAAATAGAAAAAAAAGTCGGGGCCAAAAACCAAAATTTTAAAACTCAGTGCAAATAATTTTAAAAATATTAAAGGTATCTTGATAAAATGAACTATTTTTTCTTAATCTATTTATAAACTTTACAATAAGCTTTTATTCATTAAAATCGGATAATATTTGTAAAAGCTAATAGGCAGAAAATTTGTTCATGCCGAGGCACAATGTGACTTTTAGCAATTTTAGGTGGCCAAAATTAATAACTCTCGTTCCGGAGCAGATATCGGAATTAAATTTGGTATGTATAATGTCTATGCATAACAGAAGATTTGTGATAAAATGGGCAGGGTCCGCCCACTTCTATTAGTAGCCCCATACAATGTGAAAAAAATATTCAGTAAATTTGACTAGATGTATTTTTACGCGCTGTGTCTGAGTCTAATGCTCTTTTGGCGCTTTAACATATAACCCAGTAAAAATTTCATGTCTTGAAGCACTAAGGCAATAACATGCAAATAATACGCTGTAAAAGAAGAGCTTATTGCAGAGCAGTGTATGTATATGAAAGAAGCTATACAAAAAAAGCAGATTTCTTACTGCTAATACAATGCAGGTTTTTAAGTGAGAAAGTTCCATATACTTAAAGCTTTAGTGCTGAAAATGGTGATGATTTTCAGCGCGTCAGCTAGCATGGTTTTTATTTCTGGTGTGAATATGATCTTATTACGGCTTAAAAAACAAGTAGCCTAGTTTACCTGCTTAGATTATCGTTATTGATACACAGCTGTGGGATTGTAAGAGTGTTTTTCTTTCCTGATATATTTTTATAACTTTATTGCAGTTTTTTAAAGAAATTATTAAGATTAGTTAGTAAAAATACCAGCTCTTGGATTTCTCTAATAATATTATTTAAAATCTAAGTACTATACACATGCTCATATCTGAACAATTTATGCAAAAAATAAATAAATAAAAAAATGCGCTTTATAGCACCCAATCATTTTTAATTTTTAAATTAGAGCCTCTACTAAAAATTCAGGTGGCAGTATGACGGCTCAACTTGGGTAAAGAATTTAGTTCTACTCTATTAAAAATTATATATACATTTTTCGCTTCCTTACTTTTGGTGGATTTTTATTTCAATGAACTTCTGGCCAAAAGCAACCAAAAACGTTTACAATAATAACGAAATCAATAAAATTTTTAATTTAGAAAGCCTGTTTTTCACAGAATATTTGATAACCGTTATTGTTTTATTCATTACCATTCCTTTCCTTCTTCTTATGGCCATGTTTTTGTATCACCTGTACTACTGTCTATCACATGTCAAAAAATCAACAAGATCGGAGAACTTTTTTTTTTTACTTTTGGCCAGCTGAAAGTGCAAAAAGTCGCAATGTGCGATGTAGTCAACTTTGACACCACGTGTGTTTCAACTGGGTGATCCAAATTTGATTATTCATTAGCATATATCCTTTTCCAATTGAAACCACTGTGTGTTGTAGATCGTATAAATGTTGTTGATAATTTGAACATAAACATGTTTCTAAGCTAACGTTTATGTGAAAATGAACGATCTACAACACATACAAAGCATTGTGAATTGGCCATATGTGAAGTTTAAGTTAACAAAATTTTAATGTACAACAATCTTTTTTAAAAAACTGCCATCTGAGATAACAAACGGCAAAAACTCGACTCATTTTTATTTACAGCTGCTAACCATCAAATAGAAAGTTGCCTAAAATACTTCAAGCTTGTATTAAAGTACGTTTTTTTTTGCACAAACATATAGTTTGTGTTTTATATAAAAGCCTACCAATCAATCATACCTACATACTGGCCTTTAAAAACTAAATACTTAATACTATGCTGTTAAAACAAATTAACAATAGTAGCAAATTGTTTATTCCAGTCGTATACATAATGAAATATAATTTATTTTTTCGATGTAAGTAGTTATAATTTAGCACAACAGCACAATATTATACATTTTTACATGCTAACTTTTATGTAAGACAATATATGCCCGTACGTATGTATTTTTTTTAGCTAATATACATTGGCATGTTTGGAACAGTTAGTTATTCAGTTCCTGTTTTTAGAGATAAAAAATATTTCAAAGTTTATACATATATGACCTCTTATAAGTCATCATCATTTTGGAGATGATCATCATTATCACTACTATCATTGTTAGGCTTGACACGACCTCATTAGCTGCGAATACGTGACACGTTGTTTGTTCTTTTTATAGTTGTCAAGAAAGTAGACATGTTACATTCCAGTTATGGAAAATTCATTACTATATCACATTTTTCAGCAATTCTTTTGTTTACGAAATACCACAATATTTTTAGGTTTTTAGTAGTACTACTTTCAATCTGAAACGTTTAAAAATAATACTATAGGAAATAATAATAAAGTCAAATACATGTAATTACACTGTACAGCAAAGCCAATATTTTTAAAAATATTGAGGTACTACTGACTGATAGTGGTACACAGAAAAAATTAGTTTTTCAATTCAAGCAAGAAATTTGTAATTTCAAATGCACACCCAGAAAAAAGGTCGCCCGCAAAATGGTTAGGTCGATAAAAAAATTAGTTGAATAGGCCATATTTCAATTCACGCTATCAACTTTCTATGAATCTAAAAAATGATCCATATTCATTACCATAAGAGCATAATTGTAATAAAGATATGATTCTAAAAATTCTTAAATTGATTAGATCAATCGATCGTATGCTTTTATCATGACTAATGCCCGTAATTTCAACAAATAGGTATCTAAGGCGTAAATTATGCATTAGATATCTTAATATAGGCGGTAAATTAACATTTGTTTACAATCCTTACCTATAAGCTAAAATTGTCAAATATTTTTTACGCCATAGGTAACTTTGCACAGAGAGATATCTATTTGTTGAAATTACGGGCACAAGTAACGCATAACATGGCACAAACGAATAAATATTTTGAATTGGATTTTAGTACCAATTATTGGTATTTGCAAACTTAAAAAATTTTCTTTCTATATTTACTTTACTTTTTATCGGTTGTTGCGAATAACTAGTGGTTAATTTTATTATCATTGGTACATCTAACCGATTAATTCGAATGACAATAAATTCGGGTTTCTTAACGAATCTGTTTTCTCTGTGCAGAAAATTGTAATAATTAGTTTAAAAAAAACCAAGATTTTAAAATTAATAATTAATTTTACAGTAAAAAAAAAATAAACCAAACAATTTCATATTTTTATCAGGCTGGCAACATTAACGAAAGCAAAAATGAAATGCAATAAAAAGCCAAACAAAATTATTTATCAAACCAAATAAAATAATAATAAAAATGTAAAATCAATTTCAAAAAATTGTTTGCTTAAAAAAAGCCTTTCATAATTTTTTCTGTGTACAGGGAACCAAAACAAATATTTTATGCGTCTTTCAAAATAGTTTTCGCCTGGGATTTATTTTTAAACTAATACACATATTGCTCAAGCCTATTTCGGCTTTTCTGCAGAAACATCCAGGGTCTTGGCAGAAGTCGAACCTGCGACCCCCGGCTAATAGTCTAGCACACTATCCACTACACTACAGGGTACCCATATGGGATAATATTTTTATTTATATATGTAAAAGAGTGCTGGTGTGTTTTTTTTAAGCAAAAATTTTCGAAAATTAAAAATTTTTAAAATTTCAATTTAAAAATTCAATATTTTTCAACTTGGCTGTTTTTCATGAAATTTTTATTAAACTCTTCGAAATTTTGTTCTTTAAATAACGAAGAAAATTTTTTATAAATCTGAGGATATGTGGATCCGATACCTGTAAAATACTGGACAAAACTTTTGAAAAATTGAGAGATATTAATTTTCAAATTAATAGAATTCACTGACTATATGAAACAAGTATACAACTAAACATGTATCTTTTAGATCGTGTTAAGGGCTATAATGCAGCAAAAAAGTTTTAAAGTCGGATGAGAAACAAAAAAATGGTAAGCAGTAAAAAATTGTACATGCCCAAAGTGTACTATTTTCAGACTTCAGAGCGCCGCTCCTGAACAAGTAAGATAGCTGATATTTAAAATGTAAATAAAAATGCTCCTCTGCTATGGTCATGCATAATTTTATTCAGGTAGAATTATCGGTTTAGAAATTCCTGATTTATGTTACAAATATTTTGATTCTGACCCACTGTACACTTTAATATTCGTTCATAAAATCACTACAAATTTGACACGGGCCTCAAGACTTGCTCCAGCGATTTCCTTATAATGAAGCCTTCAATATAATGCTTCAATATTAACTAATTTTTCGCCACTGAGCACGAATATATAATTATTTTATTATTCTTAAAAAGCGTTTTTCAGATATTCGCCCAAACTTACACATATATATCTTTTTTTCGTACGGCCCACTTCACCAACGCTCATTACTAGACCACCGAAATGGTGTTGGAGTCGTTATAGACATAACCATACAAATTATGATTTGAGAGAAGTAACTAAAGCTCATATTTCGTCTTCATGTATGGCAGTCCTTCTTATACATATTAAAAATATACTTTTATAAACTACTTCTAATACTAAGCTGAGTGCCATTTTGAAGTTATCATTCCCCATGCCTGTTTTATTTTACGTACTCCCACCTACAAGCTTTATCTTTTGAATTAATATGTTAGCATGTTGTTTGTGAACATTCATATTTATAAATTTCATTATAGTTTTGTATGTAACTTAGTAATATTTTTTTCGTTTGGCTTTTTTTCTCTAACAAGCTAAATATGATTAATAAACTGTTTCCTATTGTTTAGCTCTTAGCGGGATTTATGTTTTAATATGATTTTTTTTTCCAAAATTTTTTTTTCATTAATTTTAAGATGAAGGGAAGAATAAAAATGCAATTTACACATATATAGAACATTCGCATATGTAATGTAACCCTAGAAGGAAGTGAAGGCAGCACAAAACCAGGCACATTAACGGTCCTAAATAGCAGCTACCGGTTCTAGTTCTGGAACATAATATGAAAGGGGCCTGCCACTTAAACATGGCGCTATCAGTGAAAGTAGTCCACAACGTGCTTGTTTACTGGGACTGTATGTTAGTGTTACTTCCATCAATAATGTCAGGATGACGTTCTAAGCGAGTAATCTAAGTACTTAGATTGTAATGTACGTATAATCTAATTATGACAGAATTTCGTTGTATTTCATAGAAGTGATCCTTTATATGTACAAAGTAAATCATTGTGGCCTACTTTCGGGCTGTATTTTAACAATAAGCTTGCTTACAGTTCCACTTATTATGTAATCGCACAGTAGCGACACATACTGACATCGCAGCTTACTTTTTAAGCGAGAGGGCACCGATTTAACAGCCTATGACACGCTTAGGTTAAATCTAAGTGAGAAAATAAGACAAAGCGTCATCAATAGCTGCTACTAAATATTGCTTACATCAGCAAATGCATAATGGGTATTGTTACCACTGGGAACTTAACATATAGGCACGAGAAAGAGAAACCCAAGGCAATCAAAAATGGAAGCTAGACAGGAATGCCATCTTAACCCTTTTCTGGCCAGATTTAGCCCATTTTTGGCTTCTCAAAACACGAAAAAATTTGTAGCCTCAAACAAAACCACGCGCAAATTTATCACTTTTTACAATTATCTTTTAGCACTTTGAGTCCTTTTTTTCTTTTTGTTCAATATGGTACAATTTTTTTTTTATGAACAATTTCTTCCTATATTCTAGCAATACCGACTTGTGAATAAACGTGCTAACATTGTTATTACTCATTTTCTGTTGTTAGTTTGATTTACTAGTAATAAAACGGAGAAAAGTCTATTTTAATTTTCTATGTCTTTAAAAATTGGTTGTGATTTTAAGTTTGTCCCAAAATTTAAACGCGTTTTGATTTTCAAAAGAAAACCTTTATAAGTCAGTCCTTTTATGTGTTTTTTCAAAAAGTTTAGCTGGACACTCCTTCAATTTAGCTCTTTTAGTCCCTATTTAAAAATTTTTTGCGCGTTTTGGGTTTCAAAAGTTAGTTTCACTGAAGTTAGGTATACAAACGAACTGACAAAACGGACAAAAAACACAAAAGCGATTTAGTATTCCAAAGAGCACTGAAGATGGAAAATAGCCGGAACCGGTCTGCTTATCAACCAAATTTAAGCTGCGATGACGAAAAATTACCAGCAAATGACATGTAAAAATTACAGGTTTTAAGTATTAGTTATTGATAATTGAATTACATTGTTGGAAACGGTGTTATAAGTTTAAAGTTCATACATATACAAATTTTGTTATCGTTTTAACATGGTTTATATTAGATTACCTTAAAAATATTTTTATAAATCTAAATTTATAAACGGAAAAGTTACGTGTTAGTAACTAATAAAATATATTTTCATATTAAGATGCTTAAAGTAATGGTTCAGTAGTTAAACAGCAACTAAAATTTCAGACAAAAAAATTTTAAGACTAATATTATAAATAAAAAATTTTAAAAGCTACGAAAATTCTATAAAAAAAATCAAAAGTAAATTTGTTAAATATCCTAAAAAATTAAATCAATTAACTTAAAAATTATCCATGCTGCTTGGAACAAATCAAGTACAACCATTAATATTTCTTCTAAATTATAGTTCTCACTATATATTATATTATTATATTGAAATATGATTGTATATATAATTTGCCTACTTTTAGCAAAAATTTGCAATTTTGTATATAATTTTTCATTTTATACATCGTACAAAAATATAGTACAAAGTTGGTGAAAAATATATACGAAACTAGTTGAAACCATAATAAGAAAAATTGTGGAAAACTAACACACACACACACACACTGACAAAATATTTTACTCTAAAAAACATCCGCATTGCGACAAATTATTGCATAGAAACTTTAAAACTTTTTTCCATTTTTTATATCTTCTTTGGCTTTTCTTAAAGTTTACTTTTTCATCGAAATCGACAAAGAGAAAAAATCCTAAACGAAACTATTGCTATAAACATTTGTATTTAATTTTATTCTTAATATTTATTGGCTAAAAATTTATAACAATTGCAAATGATAGAAAGTTTTTACGGAAAAAGAAATCATCGCCTGATGTATAACATAAATCATAGTTAACAAAAACCATTTTAAGATATTGTTATTTAGAATTTTCAAATTGATTATAAACTTTTATTCTGAATTTTAATTTATTTATTGAAGCAGTAATTAATTTGTTTTATGGATAAATGCTAATATTACCGACGAAAGAGGGCGCTATGATGTACATTAGCATCGAACATTATCAATTGCTACCGGTTCTGATTAGTGACTATTGATATGACTTCATCATTTCGGCAGTTCGGCAACAATTAACACAAAGCCATACTAGTGCACACCAGAAAAACTCATAATGTTGATCACTGCCCTTAACTGCTTCGCTATGTAGTTAACGCGCTACTTACTTCAGCCAACAGCATAGGTCTATTGAAAAAATGTATTACGAAGCACTTTTTTGTCCAGATTGAATTTATTTGTAATTTTCATTGCAAATGCTTTTTCGTGACCGTTGAAAGTATAGTTAAATATTTAATAAAATGAAAATTGCTTTAGCACGATTTAATATATTATAAATATATGTACTTAAGTTTTTTTTGTAAGATTGTGCATTATGTATTACAAACGAGGAACGAACACACTGCTTATTCTCTCTTCATACAAAATGGCTGGCCGTAATGCATGCTGTTGATTTTCCACAGTACGAAACTATGAACTTTTCCAAAATCAATATTAAAGTTATAAGGGTTTCAGAATATTTTCATTTGATTCTTTATTTTACACATAACATTTTTTAAAAATGGAATTAAGTTATGAGTTTAGTCAAACTGTATGGGGGGTTTCTATCCAAAGAAATTTTAATTATTTTGGCTTGAGTTCGGTTTTAATATAATTTTTCAATTAAATTATATTTTTATTTAGAGATAAATGTGAAGCATGTAGACAAAGAAAATTTTTGCTGCGCGGAGGGTTGTACTGACGTTTCGATAGCTCCCGATAATCTCATCAGAGTTCTTTACCGCTTAGACCACTCGACAAAAGTCGGGTGTTTGCAGTCAAGAGCTAAATATCATCTACTTTTGTGAATCCAAATTGATTATTAGGCTAAGGTTCGTAACGTTATATTCAGAAAGAATTGGGCATTATTAATATTTCAAGGAACAGTGGAAAAATTAACTTTTAATTAGTTCATACTGTCACTCTTGGAGCTGTATTTGATAGTTATTGATATTCAGTGTGTTCTTTGTCTTGTGTCAAGCTTCTTTTTATTATTTCTCTATTCTAGTATGAATTATCATTGATAATTACAAGTACTAGTGTGTGTGTGAATGTTTGTTTTTTTTTCAGTTTTATTTGAACATGTACATCCTTTTGCTAGGTGCCTTCAGAGTTTAAGAATTAATTTATGAGTTTAGTCGAACTGTATGGGTTTCTATTCAAAGAAATTTTAATTATTTTGGCTTGAGTTCGGTTTTAATATAATTTTTCAATTAAATTATATTTTTATTTAGAGATAAATGTGAAGCATGTAGACAAAGAAAATTTTATTTAAAAAATAATAGAAATTATATTTTTTTAGTTGTTGTTGGGCTTTTTTAGTATGCTTCATTACGCAGTTAAATTATTGAAATTGCATTAACAGCATACATACACTAAAATAACAGATTAGGTTTCTACTTCTAAACATTTAAACGTTTTGTGGACTTTGTTAAATAATAAGTATTATATTGCAAAACGTTTCATCAATTCAAAAATTTTGCGTCTATCGCAATGTGGGTTGTTATAATTTCGAAGAATGGATCGGTAGGTCGTACTTTGGTACGAATAATTATTTAAAATTGACATAACTTTTAACATTGTCTGCCGATCTTATTAAAATTAGTATTATTGGAAAGAAGGCTCAGCCTGATTATATCTTGTGTATTAATCTTTGTAAAGAACTATTTTAAAATATACTAATTTTTCATTTCTCCATGTGAAGTCTAAATTAAAAAAGTGGTCGTAACTTTTAATTTCGTCCTGCGATTACTATATTTTTTTTAGATAGTAGATGCATAGTGCTTTTAAAACCCTATACTCACTTTTTGTGGTTTATTTTTTTCATAAAAATCATCCCTAGAACAACCGCGAGAGCAAATGTAACGCTCAATACATAAATATGTTAATAAATCAAAAAATATAAGGATAGTTTGAATGAGGCGTAAACTTTAATATCAATCCTACCTTCCATCAAATGTACATTTAGAATTAGGTTCACCTATATACATTTATCACAAATATTGAATTTACATATTAAAGATGAATGTAGACCTCAGATGTATGTATTTACATTAACGTGACAATGATATATGTGTAAATTTTTATAATTTAAACAAAAACCTTGGGGACTATTGTGGTATTTGGTAAAAAACTCACGTGGTGAAAATTTTATACAAATCGGATATCTCTTACACACAAAAAAATAGACGAGAATTATGTTCAATAAAACCATGTTATGTTCAATAAAACCATGTTATTAACAATTCAATAACATTTGCCATTATCGTAATACAATATTTCGTTGTATGTACTTCTTTCCCATGCTGTTAATTTCTTTTCTTTTCATACATAAGTACTTAAAACAAGTTTTTTCTCATAAAAAAATAACTGGGATATGGATCGGCTGTAGACAGCATGATTTACGTGCGAGAAGTTTGGGTTCGTATCCCAGCCATGTAAAAATTTTTTTTTGATATATATTTTTTTCTTTTGAAATAATTTTGTCATCAATATAGCGGAGTTTTTTATCACAGGAAATTTTTAAAAAGTATTTAATACCGGAGTTTTTTGTTATCAAAAACGAAACTTAATTTTTTGTGTCATTGAGTTCAAAAAACCAATCGTTTTAAATTTATCATGCCTAAATATTCTCCAAGTTTGGCTTACATTTTTTACCTACACCCAACCCAATTGGGGATCGGTTTTTGGACATTATGATTAATTTTTCTAAATTTCACAAAATTTGATTTTTAACGTCACTCGTATTGTTATCCGAATTGGTTCAAATTTTTTAATAGCCCTTAATGACAGAGTGGGATTGAACTTAATTAGGGTAAATTTTACAAAATTTTGACATTGACCTCAAGGCGGGACGCCTAAGAGTAATCCTAGTTGGCAAAAAAATTTTACAACGAGTGTTTTACACCAAGTACAATAATAATTCGTACAAATTTGTTTTTGTTGTCATTGCCACCCTAATGTACATTCTTATTCTTACCATAAATATAAAAACTAACTGAATGTAAAGAATAGAAATAGAAATTGTATGTGAAGGAAACACAGCATGCAATTTGTATATTCCACTTATTTTGTTTAGTCTTAACAAAACAAAGAAACAATGATTACAGAAATGAAACATAAATTTTAAAATAAATATTGTATAATTTCATGTACAGACACATTCAAGGAAAGTTAAATTGAATATCTGGTAAATGTAAAAGCAGCATGCATGAATATATAAATATGTATGCCGTGTCTAACAGCTTTTAATTTATATTGAAAATAACCCAGTGAACACAACTGTTTACAGTTGTCTTCTTCTATAAGTAAACAGGTATACTTATGCTGTAATTAACGAAAGGAAATTTTGAAAATTGGAAAAATAAAAGTGTCAAAAATAAAGCAAGAGGTATTATTTAGGACATCTTGAAAGAAATTTTTAAGAAAAATATTGACGAAAATTCAAAAAATTTAAATCGAAAGAAGCATTTTTGATAATATGGTTCAAAAATTAAAAATTTACTTTCAAACGAAAAACATAAAAGGGTTCTAAGAGGAAAAAAAATTGTGATATAAGCTCAAAGAAATGCTAAATTCAAGATAAAAAAGACTTTTCTGCTATCTTTTGAATTAAAATTCAGATAATATTTTTATGCTTTTCAATATGTTTCTGTTACTCTTTTTACTTTTTTATTTAAAGAATTTAGAGTTAACTTAGCAGTTATGTAATTATATAGACATATCTCGGTACATATTAAACTTTTTGATAATATTCTGTTGCAAGTGTCTGCCAGTTATAAAATATTTTTCATACTCCTTCCAATGTATTTTCTCTATATTTTAATTTCCGTTTTCTTATAGTATTTGCGGCTTTTATGCCAGTGAATTATTTCAATTATTAACCACAAATAGAAAACTAATGACTTGAGAAATTATGTGTTTTCATTTTTTTTTTTTTTTGTAAAAGCATGTAGACAAACGGACTTGCAAACGCATTTACCTAATAAATAATTGAAATATTGACAAAATGAGATTTAATTTTATAAAATTGTAAATAATTATAAAAATTCTTTAAGAATATGTCTGTCATAAATGCCTTGATGATATAAAAGCAATTACAAAGTTCAGTTAACTTGAAAGACTAAAAGAAGTTCAAACAAATTAGTTAGCAAAATATTATTTATAATTTATAAATAGCACTGTACAACAAAATCAATTTTGATTTTTCGAAAAACCAACTTTGAAGAAGAAAACAAAAATGCACGTGTATCGCCGTTTTATACGTTTAACCTTCTTAAGCGAATGCCAGACAGAGGGTGCTGTTGGCTGAGTAGTTAACGCGTTTGACTACAATCCCGGAGGTTTTGAGTTCAAGACTAGTTTCAGGCAAGCCAACAACATCATGCATTTTTCTCATGTGCATTGGTGTGTTATCGTGTTGGTTGCTGTTGGACTGTTAAAGTGATGAAGGCATAGCACTAATCACTTTGGCAGTACCGGCAGCGATTAATACAAACATATCCTAAAGCACTTTACAGCACCCTCCTTCGTCGGTATTGTAGCAGAACCATCGACGGAGTAAAATAACTAATAAAATGGCTATACAGCTTAAACAACTCAATGGCTCTACTTGACACCAGAGGGACTTGCTGCAACACTGCTCTACAAAAAACGCGCAATAGCAGAGTTGTAAATTAATTAAGCTTTCTATCTCTCTCCCACTTCACCACCTGTCCCTACACTATCCCTTTCCCAAAGGAAGGTAACACATGAATTAATTAACTGGTAGGCATTAATTGCCTGATTGTGTTACTTCTCTTAAAAAAAAAATAAAAAAAATATTCAACTTCAATATATGTGTTTTTGTGTACGATTGTTTACAAAAAATAGTCACAGATATACGGAGCGGAAATATTGAAGAATATCAAAATGCTTTTGATTTTCATAACAAACGCACAGAAACACGTATATTGAAGCCTAAATATTGACCTGTCTAGCTTTATGTTTATAGATAAGTTATAGCCAATGATGTAGGCTATAAGTTGTGCAAAATTAGAGATATATTTTTAGCACTGCGGATGCTTTATTTTGTTATATAATACCAATTTTACCGGTAAAACTCTTAAGTAGTCGGAAAGCTTATAACTTCCAAATTAATAGTCTGATCCATAAAAAATAATCTGATGCATAAATTATAGGGAGGGCTGTAGGCTATAAGATCTGAAAAAATTAGGCAGGTATTTTTAATACAGTGTGCGCTTTATTTTGTTATATAGGACCAATTTTAAAAATTCAAAATTAATTTTAAAAAAATTTAAAGTGGATTAAAATTTCAAACTTCGTTAAAATTTTATCTTGTAATTTGAAACATTGAAAATATTTATATACATATTTTAGCTTAACAACAAGTGGTTTCGGAAGCAAATTACAAAAAAAAATCATGTAAAAATACACACAAGAAGAAAATTTAAAAAAAATTAGTATGGTCAGAAAAACTGATGCAAAAATCGCATACGCTAGTCTCCGCAACTGATTTTTGGAACAATATTACTCTATAATATAATTATTAAGATTTCACCAAAAATTTCAGATATACGCAGGTTATAATTTTTTTGTATCTCTATAAAGGCTTAGAAAAGTTTTCAAAACAAGATTTTTCTGTATTTACGCTTCTAAACCTTAACTGTAAAAGCAAATATACAAAGAAAAACCGTTTAATATATCTGATATAATACTTTATAAAAAAAAAGTTACTATGTCCGAAAATGTCCATCATTACCGATTCAATACACCAACAAGTTTGATATAAAAATCAATGAAGAACTACAACCTCATTGTTTCTCAATTTTAAAAAGGCCATATTTTCTGAACCAGGTAATGTTTTGTCTGATTTAATGCTGCACTTAAACTTCTTTTAAAATTAATACTTTTTTTATTCTTCCGCCGCTAGATTGGCTTTTATTTCCCTCTCTGCGATATAGTGATTAGTTCTGTATTATTAATCACAGTGGGTCTGAAAGGAGCTTTAAGTAGAAAATGCTAAAAAATGAGTATAGAGTTAGAAAAAAATTTAATTAATCTCATGATGAAATTAAGATTTATGACTCTTTTTCTATTTTTTGACTTTGGTTCCCGTGGAAAACTCCAAATTTGATATCTTTTAATTTATTTTATTACAAAAATTTATACATAATGAAAAAGCAGGATATTTCTTACATAAAACTACTGCTAATAAAAACGACAGACAATGTTTAAAGTTGGACCAATTTCATAGAATTCTTTGCAAAAATATGCAACGTAGCTCTGCATAGGAATAGGTATCGTATCGATAAAAAGGCGTATCGATCCATCTAAAATTAGATTTTTGGTTTCGAAAATCATGTCTGTGAGGATAACTTATAAACCCAATAATAATAATTGTGTGTTCCTGGAGAAAGTTCACTTTTTTATTACTAGTATAATTAAACGCAGTATGCTGCATGACACATGACTTTTAAAAGAAATTTTTTTCACCCAAGTAAGTTGTTTTTTCTTGCGCGATGTATGAAGGCACAAATATTATACGTTCTATAACTTTTTAAGAATTTTTGCATCTATGTGCTAGTACGTTTTTTTGCATATTCTATCCTTTACAGCATTTTTTCATCTTTTAGACTTAATCACTTATTAAGACCATTTTTCTAGTTTTAGTAAAACATTTGGCGCAGAAATCTTTCGGTGTTTATATATGTGCCCATAAGGAATAACGACTAAAGTCGATTTTGGCAAGGGAATTTAAATTAAGCTAATCTTTGTATGCTCGATGTTAGCATTTTTCTACTATATTAATTTTCAATTTAATTTATAATGAAACATAGCGAATTTAAGAGAAATAAACAAAAGTATAATGATAGATACACTTTGTCCTAGCTCGACTTTAGCTTTTATTTCTTGTGGCCACAAATACGGTTCTAAGAAATTGTCGCACGCATTGTTTTAAATAAACACTAACACATTTAAATCATGCTCTCTTTTTACATTTCTCACTTATTGCATGGAGGAGATAGATTTATAATAAAATATGATTTATTTTCTCTTTAATTTAACGATGATAACATTGGATGACGCAATAAGACGAAGAGACATGATTTTAGAGCATTTTTGATGCTTCAAAAAAAGCGCTGTTTTATGTCAAAAGCTAGAGCTCCCAAGTGGGACATCGCGAACAAAAATCTCGCCTGTTCGAAGCAATTTTCGAAAGAGGAGAAACAGCAATACCCAACTTCTCTCGCTTACAAACCTGCTTCGGCCGAAGCAGTAGGTTTCCTGGGTACCTACACAAAGATATTCTTAATAATTCGCTTAATTTGTTGACATGCTTCTTTTTTAACGTTCTTCATAGTCCGCACTTTATTTACATTGTTTTTCTTTCTAATTTTAAACCTGCAAAATATTTTTAAAATTACTACATAGGCATATGTCCTCTATGTTCCAAATATATGTCGACCTGCTTTCAATGCATAGACATATTTTTGATAATTACTTTCCCATTAGAATGTGATTAGTTGGAAAATGACAACAAAAGTTTTTGCTGTTGTTGTTGTCTGAAAACCACAGATACTCTATTAATGTACATGTTGTAGCAATTGTTGTTGTTGATTTTCTTTTCTTTTTTTCATTTGTTTGTGTAAACAGCCGGTTAAGAATATTAAACCAAATAAACACTCAATGTGAGATTAGACCATTAAGTGCAACCAAATGTTGAAAACGAGTGAACAAACATTTATTGATTAGAAAATTTTATATGCAATGTTTACTAAATATATTTCAGTTTGTGTGCGAGTATTGCGTGACGTTTGTATATGTGTGTACTTGCAGGATTTTACAAATCATTTATTTTTTGTTTTTAGACATAAAATTTGCAACATATGTACGATGACAAAGTTTATAACCATTATTTAAATCTTAAGTGTGATAATGTTTCGATGAAACTGCTAGATTTGCAAAAAGGACTTAAAAGCAAAATATTTAAAATTTCATCATCTTAAAAACTAAATTTTATAAAATATCTTAATAATAAAATTAAAGTTTTAAAGTTTATTTTATATATGTATTATATATCTAATGTATCCTTTTTCACAACTTTTCTCTTATTAATGTCGAAAATGTTGCAAAACTGCTTAAACAAATAAATAGAAAATTAAGTTTTCATGTTTTCCATAACAAGCAATAATATTTATTATTTTCTTATATAATTTCTTGTAAAAATATATTTAAACATGAAGATATTTACAACTACATATTAAAGAAATTAGTTTTTTATTAAGTTTTATAATGTTTTCTTTGCTTATCAAAATATTCCTGTGCAATTTATGTAATCACTTTAATTAAGTTAAAAGCAACACATTTTTATATGTACATGTGTATGTACGAAAAGGATTTATATTTTTATTTTATATGTATGCATTTATAAATATATATATTTATGTTATGATCAAAACTTTAATTTGACAGACTTAAGTACTTTGTTCATTTAAATGTGCATTTATGAAAATAATTAAAATTAAAAGAGGTCCCGTAGAAAAGATGTGTTATGTATCAGCTTATTTCAAATCTATTGAAAATCAAAGGACTATTCATATCCCCCCACTCCCACTCGCTTTTTACAAAATTGTCAGTAGAAGTTATCCAATCCGTAACAAACGGTAACTTGAGCGTAACGTAATATGTGAATGGTCCCTCAGTAAAACTTTGTTTTCTTACATTGTTCAATTGCATTTGAGCCAAAAGACTAACAACCCTGTCTACTTATAACGACGCGAGGTAGCGCCGGAATTGAGTTCGCAGTTCAAAAACTAAATATTTTGCTAACATGGATTTTCAAAATTTTAACGCCATTTAATAATGAACATATCTAAATTAAGGTAGCCAAAAAATTAGGTCACATATTTTATATCATTGCTCGCAAGCTATCATTGATAATCGGATGTGGTCATTTTGGCGAAGTTAATAGGATTGTAGTCTTTAAGAAATGGTATGGGTGGCCACTGTACTGTTTATACTTAAGGTGCTATAAAATATTTTTAAAACTTTTATATTTTTGGTAAATTTAAATTTTATAGAGAAAGATTAAAGTGTTCCCTTTAGCCCTATATATACTTTTGTACCCGCCAGGAACCGCGCATGGAACACTTTTTTAATTTTAATGAAATTACTCAAAAATTATAATTAAAAGTACGCTAAGTTTTCCCATAGTGCAATAGAATTTTGTATGAAAACAGTTACGTCTTCTTGCGACTTATCGTTAGAGTCACTATTTTTACAGAATTCGGATAGAGAAATGAGAATCAGGTTTCTTTCACAATCATTTGCACTAAACTTAAGTTTACAAGACACTATCATTTTAATATTTCTTTTATAGATCGCTTAGTCCCTGTCCATATGAGTCAACTTCTGCAACTTTCTTCAATTTTCTTTTGAAGTTGCATTCGTGTCCATATAATGGAATTTTTTTACATAGAATTTGTTGGTGCTTAATATTACAAAGAGGAAAACAAAAGAGAGTTGCATGTACATGAAGCAGTTTACCCCTTGCCAATCTTCTCACCTCTCTCCAGTAAGCTCAAAAGTTGCGCAGTAAAAGTGGACTCGTATGGAAATAGACTTAGAACGCGCATGATATTTTCTGTTGTTTTTATTTTATTTTGTGTTTATTTTCTTTTGTTCATATTTTTCGTACGCAAAATATATGAAATTTTATTAAAGCGAGAATGAGTGACTAAAACTGAGAGCATGAGCATATTCGTTGTCGAAATAAAATCGCTTCTATATGATGAAACTGAACTATGTCTTCAACTTGAAGCAAAAACGCTGTCAAATAAACAGCCCCGAAACTAAATCGACGGCAGTAGCTTCAAAATGCTCTCATATTATTGTTTATTTACTTTTGTTTTTATTTTTCATATGAAAAATATATGAAATTTTATTAAAACATGGCAACATTGTTGAAAGAATGAGTGGCTAAAACTAATGTGTTGTTTCCACAATGCAAAATTTATATGAAAAGCACTCAGTTTTTTGATTGATTTCCATACAAATTTTTTAATCAAGTCGCTTGTTTGCATTGTGGAAACAGCACATAAGATCATAAGAAAAAACGTTCTCAAAATAAAATAGATTCTATCTCATCACTGCTTTTTACGACGTATGATTAATGTCGTATAATTAATGTCATAAAAAACTCGTTAAGCTCCTTGTTTCATCATTTATGTTCTTTTTTAATACCAACTTTGATTGGGCCCAATTTTATAGTCATAATATCGCATTTTCTCCGGAACTTCATGTGTGTGCCAAGTTTCATAAGATTCGAATAAGTAGAAGTTTTTACAAAATAATAGTGACTTGGAATGGGCGTGGCACTACCCAGTTGTCTAGTCATAATATTGTGCTGTCACAGGACGAATATGTTTCTATAAAGTTTCATAAGAATCGTTCTAAAATAGTTGTTGGCAAAGGAAGAGGTCGTCTAAGCATACCCTACAAGAAATGTATGACCGAAACTAAACACACACAATGGTTTTACTAATACATGATTGTCATAAGTGATGGAGATATCTATCGTCGGTGACAAATGTTTGTTGCAGAGTTTCATTTTTGCCATTTTTAACGTTAAAAATTAATATTAATGTGAATCCCTTTACGTGAGTTTTTAATAAAAATTTACGGAATTAACAAAATTTATTACAAAATCAATAAAAACAGACAATGAAGTGGACAACAGTGAATGAGAAAAATCCCAATTTTATAGAAAATTATTACATTTTCGTGAACACATAAACTGGTTCTTTTAAAAGTAAGTTTCTCATAAACACTACATCTTAGAAAATATAAATTACTTGGGAATTGTTTTTTATTTATTCCTCTCAGAGCTCACTCCTGCTTATAAGGACCAACCCTTTCTAAAAAAACTTGCAAAATTTACCAGAAGTAAATAAAGAATCCCGTATAAGTGCTTTGGCGTTTGCCAACGAAAATAAATCGGAAATATTAATAGGACGCATAAAAACATTTTGATACTTTTGAAGCAGTGGAAAGCAATTTTGTAAATAAAGGCTATTTTTTGACGTTCGAAATTTTGAGTGGGCAACACTATTTTGCTTAATAACCGACAACTAATAGTTGTTTTGTGGCTAGGATTGACATTTAATAATGAATAAGCTCACGGCAATGGAACGCTTACAAATCGTTGAATTTTAAATGATTTATATGAAAGATTTGAAAAAAGTTTAACGAAAAACGAATAATTTCAAGTAATGGTCAGGTTAATTAGCCACCTAGATCGTGTGGGGTTAAATTTAATTACTTTCTTTGGTGTTATGTAAAGTCACTCGTCTGGACCCCTTGAAATCAACATTTGACAAGTTATTGGCGAAATACGGACGCCAATTCCGTGAAAAAAGTGTGCATATTGGATTTCTGGATAGCGCAATGCACGCACCAGCAGTGGAGGCCAAATTCCTCCAATAATATTTGAACATTAGCGCCAACAAATTATCTATCCCCTAAAGGCAGTTTAGTTGATATCAAAAATATTTTTCTTTACATTGCTTTAATTGAAAGTTCGGTAACTCTAATAAAAACACCTTTTATAATTTCCGATATTTCTCACTGGGATATTAAAAATCCTTAATAAAAAACTTTCTACTCGATTCTCTTCCGCAAGGAATCTATTCCTACGTTCATTCACCTGCTAATTTTGTAATAAATTTGATTAACAAACAATGTATGTGAAAACTGAGTAATATCGGTTTACGACTTAAAGTAGCGTAGCGCTCATACAAATGTTTCAATTATATAGGGCCTTGAATTGCGTAACTATTTTATATAAATTTCTTATTACCCATGTAAAATTCCACTAAGAAAGGCCAGGTGTAAGGAGATATGATCTTTAAAAATTTACTGAGGATTGATAGACTATTACTCATAACTTCCATATATGGCCAACTCCCGCCAAAGATTTTGATACATTTTCGTTTAATATTAAAGTAGTTTTCTTATATTAAAAGCCCCTCTTCTTAGACAACCCTTTTATGGTTTTCATAATGTGTATGTATGTAAGTACCTGCTCAAAAATATTTACAAAATGCTTATTTTATCATTTAAGTGTTTGTTATTTATTATTTAGAATTTTTGTTGTTGTTCTGTTTAATTTAAGGTACGTTTTTTTTTGCTTGTTTGTAGTTGCTCTTTTTTTTGTAACAAATTATAATGTTGTAATAAATGGCTTACAATTTCTCAAAATGTTATACTCGCCAACCACGACAACCACTAACGTAGCACATAAATTTAATTCTACAACGAAAAATGCAATTTAACAAATGTGTAAAATGTGCATGAAGTCTTTTTTGGTTACTCGCTGCATGGATGCATGCCATACTTACATATGGGTATTTTCATAGCAAATTTATAGGATGGTTGTTGCGAAAAGCACTTTACAACATACAATAAAAATTCCAGAAAAGAGCTTGTAAAACCTAGTAGCTTTTATGTTTTTTTTTCTTATTGCTACTTTTGTGGACAAAATTAATATTTTTAAGTCTAAGGCATATTACAATATTTATGAAGTAAAGATGTTGAGCTGTATAAACTTTTACAAGCTCTGAAAATATATGCATACATATGTATAACAAAATATCATATTATTTTTTAATAACTTCACGTAAAAGAGATTAGCTTCAATTTGCGAACACCTTTTTATAAGAACTTTGTATCTACTTTTTTGAGGAATATATATAAATGTTAAAATACGTTTACACTTGGCAAATATTTGCCCCAAAAAACGTAGCCACTACTTTTGCTAAGGATTGGTGTGATTTAACTCGGATTTTATATCCAAAAATAAAATTAATTATGCTACAAAAAGCAATTTTTATATTATTTTTAATAAATGCAAACCATTATATAAAAAAATATGGGAATTAAAGGAAACACAAGTTTAGCTTGTCTGTTGGTCACGTTTTTTTCTGCAAATATTTGCAGACCAAGTGAGACCGTATCTTTAGAAGATGTTTAAGTTGAATAATTATTGGTATGATTAAGAAACTCCCAGTAAAAACACTGCCTCGAAAAAGCAGTATCTTATTATTACAGAGTAAAACCAGTGCTTACAAACCTACTACATTTTTTATACAAAAAGCGCTTTTTGAAGCACTGAAAATCATCAAAACTTTCAGCACTAAAATTGAAAATAAATGGAAAATATGGTTCCATGTGGATTGATGAGGATGATGGATGGACGTGTTCCAAACACGCTAACGTGATTTTTAATTATTATGAATTCGTAACTTTTTTTTATATTATTAAGGGGTCATTCACATATTACGTAACGCCCCAATGGGGGGGGGCTAACAATTTGTTACGGACTAGATATTTTATACTGAAAATTTTTTAAAAACCGTTACCAAGGGATGGGGTATAAAATATCGGAAAATAGCGTTACGTAATATGTGCTAATTTAATATTCTTACTCACTGCTTATCATTTTAATTTCAACAAGTATCGAACTAAGCTCCTTTAAGTGTAGTACGCATATCAGGCTGCCATAAGAAGTATGTGGAAAAAAATAAACAGATATTCAGGTTTGGAAAATTGTCTGACAACTTTCCCTTTGGTGAACGCAGCTGAAAAGAACAATAAAAATTTTGTCTAATACAGGGGGTGTTACATCAATTAATGGAGATCTCTCTCCGTCACCTGAAACAAAAATGAATGTTCAGACAATTGTTTGCTCACGGAATTTTTTGACATTTTGTTTTTGTGTGGTCTTGTGAATAATTTGTTATTTGTTGCACATTATAATTAATAAATTTAAGTGAATTTGCGTGAATGAAATTTCTCTACACTCCATGTAGAACTAATTGCAAGATTTCGAACCTAAAATTCAGGCAGTACTGTGCAACCACTAGGCCAAAAACGCTGTTGCAAACAGGCAGCAAGAAGATTACATAAACTTACTTAACTTTCTCGCTTAAAACCCTGGTTTGGGTCGGCTCTGTGAAATCAGCCTTTTTGTATAGCTTGTTTCGTAAAGCTTTTCGTATACGCTTTTATATAGTTTGCTTTGTATAGCTTGAATTGAAAAATCAGAAACTACAAACATAGTTTTTTCATAATTTTTAGCTAATATAATATTAACGAGCAGCCCCGTTTAAAGATAACTTATTCCATATATACATATGAGACTAAAAGTTCTATGGATTCTGGCTTATTAAAAAATCGCCTATTTGCAGCGTATCTATTCGTTAACAGAGGACCTGAAAGATACCTGAAATTTTCACCATCCAATTTAATACCAAGAATTTCTAATGCTCGAATTATTCTTATACGATGCTGTTTAAGCGTATATAAATTCCCATGATAAGATTATAATGTGACACATTAGCGCAGCGTTTCCCTTTGCATTAGGAGCATCACATGTAATATGGATAATGTGCACTTAGCCATATCGATTCCATATTTCTCTTACTATACGGTATCTTACTCAGAAGCAATACCTCACGCGCTTGTAAATCCGTTAATTATTTTATGAGAAATTTAGTTTTAAGAACGCCTTCCTTGTAAATATCTCGAAAGCTTTGCATTAGTATACATTTTCCTACGCTATTGCTAAAAAAAAACAAAATGGTTGACATAAAAACTCCATTCCCCGGCATACATAAGCGTTTGGAACGCCCTTACAAAAGTTCTTGATTTTGATATATAAACCTTGCTTATTTTAATGTACCCAAATATTTCAAAATTAAAATGCAGCACAGCAATTAAAGAAAGGTACAAAAAAGCGGCAATAACAGCAATAACAAAAAACTCACAAATTTGTTTAGTTTTTAATAATACCTCTAGCAGCAATTAGGAGAAAGAAAAACTTTTTAGAAGGGTTAAAACTAATATAATATGAAGTAAGTTAAAAATTTTAAATAGGATATTAACGTATAGCAGGAAAGATTTAAAATATTCAACTAAAAAGTAAATTTCTGAACTTAATTGCACTTTTTTGTTAGAAAACTTAGTCAATTATAAACACACAAACACATACATACACACATATGCATACGTAAAAGCATATGAATTTCTATACCTGTAAATTAAAACTTTAGAATTTAGCCAAATAGTTCTTAAACATGTGTTTAATTAAAACTTTAGCATTTAAAATTAATTAATATTAATATTAAATATTTATAGTGGGCTGTTTCTTATGGCACTTACTTAGAGTACTGTCAGTAGCGTTATCCCTTATATAATTTGGATAATATTTAATAAGGAGCAATGAGAACTTAAAAAAAACAAACTTGAAAGTAACAATAAGGATGTATTTTTATGAAAAATTTAAATTGCCTATAATGATATTATAATGATATGTTATGAGAATCTATTTATGATTGATAAACTGGTCATTAGCAATCGAAATGTAAGATATTGAATATATTTAGAACCGGGGAAAAGGCAGAGTATTTTCACTGCATACCTAGAAGTACTTTTAATTTTATAAGCTTTTGTTTGTCAGTACAATTTGTTTTATTTTTTAACCTATCCATTCATATATGTATACATAAGTACCATACATAATTGATTTTAATTAGTAAATAAAACGCCAACAAAACAAATATCTCGGGGAAAGATGTCAAAAATGTACTCTTTTCAAGTATATTTACTACACTCGCATACATACTGCGTCTATGTACGTTGTATCCGTAGTGTAGTTATAACACTTGCACACTAATGTGCTTCAAAAAAAAAAGTTGAGCCGGTCACCCCCTAGGATTAAAGATTTATTGAAAACAATTCCAACATTTTTTTTTAGTTTTTTGGCACACCCCTGGATACCGCCCTTCTAATTTTTTGTACACTGCGTCGCCATTTGTAGTCCGATCATTACATAATGCATATCGTTGTTCATGGCTTGACTATGGCTACATTTTTGCTTTGGTATATTTTTATTCCGGCATAAAATTCAGGGCGCCACTTATGACATCTTGAATCCTTCCCCCCCAATGTAAAATTTGTTGCACGTGGCTTGGAAAGCTCTCCTAAGCCTTAGTATATCTATCATTTCATATTCTCAGTTCTATGCCTCGTTGCAAAGGCATGCCCATTTTTCTTTTTCAAATACATACTACATCAAACCAGGTCAAATAAAATAAAATAAGAAACTAAATGGTAGAATGAAACGTATATCAATGACGTTTCTAATACTGAAAAAAAATACTTTTGCCATGTCCCAAAATATAGGACTTTTTCTGTTTTACATATAACGCCACCATTTAAAGTCCTATCCTATCATGTCATATCGTTGTTTATAGCTTGACTGTCACTTAGTTTTCGGCTCTGATGATTTTAAACCAACATCTAGTTCTCGGCACCACCCATGACATAGTGGCAAGAAAGTCCTTCTAAAATTTTGAATGTCTACCTTTTAACCCTACGGTAAATGGAACTGACACAAAACAAGTCACGTAACCGGTCCCCAGGTGGTAGGGACCAGTCCGAGTTCTAACACCTCCTATGAAGCGGACCAGCCACTTTTACATAAGGATGGCCTAGGATGGGGTTAATTGATACTTTGTATCCACCTTGTAACTTGTCTCTGAACTATCTTATGGAGTCCTAGTCGGTGTAGAATAATATAGATTATATATAAATATTATTCCAAATTCAGCTGTAATTCGATTAATTTAATCGATTTACTTATTATTTTATTGTTACAAATGCAAGTAGAAATTGTATTTTATTTTTAAGCGGTGTCTTTGATAGGATTCGAACCGATAACCTCCGGCATGACAAGCTAGTACACTACCCATTCGACCACAGGGGAACTTATATTTCAATGTTATAAATACCAGTGAAGCTGGAGTTAATATCTGAATATAGTTACGGAACAGGTTCCATGCCCCAGAATTATGTTAATGTTTCCTTTACTCATACATATTACATGGCTTGCTGTGCTGTATTTTGGAGCGTGGGAAAAAAATTTTGCAGTTCTAGAAACGTTAGTGATATAGCTTTCAGTCTAAGAAGTGACTGGTGCAAATTTTTTTGTTTTATAATTATATTGATTGGCCTGGCTTAAATTGAATATATATGTGAAAATAAAAAAAAAGCTTACTATTAGCGCGTGGCATAAAAATTGATATATTAAAAACTTAATAAGTTTTAGAAGGGCTTTCTTGCCACGTGCAAAAAAGTGGATATAAGAGGGGAAGGATCCGAGATAGCATAAGTGGCGCCCAGAATTTAATGTCGGATTAAAAATTCACCACAGGCAAAAATTAAGCCACAGTCAAACCATGAATAACGACATGTAAGACGTTATGATCGGACCATAAATGGCTAGGCAGTGTACAAAAAACTAAAAGGGTGGTATCCAGGAGCGTGGCAAAAAAAAATATTTTTAAAATTTTTTTCAACTAATCTCTAATCCTAGGGGGTAACTGGCTCAACTTTTTAATTTTGTATAGAGGCTAAACCACTTTAGAGCACACTTGCCCAATTTATACTTAATTTATTATTTCAAATCAATTATATAGATCCATAACAGCAAACAGTTTGATCGACAGACGTGTTGTGATATTTTCCTTGTTGGATATTAATCGATAATATACGTTCATTTTAGATATATAAAATATTCATAACGTCATAAACTTATTATATCTAAAGTTAAAGACAAAAATGTAAAACAAATTTGAGAAGTTAGTAAAATTTTCAATTGAAGTATTTGCAATATATGCTTATTATGGATCGCTAAAACCGAAACTGGAACTAGTTTATTTTTCTACGAACCGTCTTCGAAAACGCTTTGTAGGAAAAATAAATTAATTTCAGTTTCGTGCTCAGCGATCCTTAATTAGCTTATAAGCCACCTTTATATAAAGCTTCATTTTTGTCACAAACTACTGTAATTCGGCTTACCATACGGGCTTGAATTAGCTGGATTGTCAAGATATTTTAGGTGCTGTGAAGATACAGGCTCAAATATAATTTGCCAAGCTTAAATCATATGTTTTATTTAATAATGGTGAAAATAAATAACTTAAAAAATTTTATGAAAAAATATCTCAGTACTATAATAACCAAACTGTAATAACCAAAACTGTTTGCAGATTGAAACAATGTTCTTCAAATTAATATTTTGTGTCCAGTCTCTTGTTTTTTTCATAACTAATTGTAGTCTTGGGAGTATATGCGACTTATTTTTGATAGTAACCAACGGGGATTTTTTTTCTTCTAATATGACTTTTTTGGTTCAGACTTGTGGAAAACCATGCACTACTGGTCTATTTTATTTAGATAATACCATACATTTTTCATAGTGTTTCCATAGCGTGGGACATATTATTTAGCAGCCATGACCTTGCTTTGCGTCCTTCTGTTTAGAATCATTATCCGTTATACCCATTGTTGAAGAGCCAGCTTTCTTGCTAAAACTACTTTCAGCTATAGGAGCAAGCTTTAGAACTCTTAAGAAGGAGTTAGCTTTTCGTTGTCACACAAGAAAACCCTCTTCTTCCTTAGAAAATATTTTGTTGTTGTCCTGTTTTGCTTTGTTTTACACATTTTAATATGTCAAGTTCAATTTTGAAAATTAAGTTGATTTTGATCAAATGTCAAGCTAGTGCACTATTTAAATATTTTAAATCTTTTTCTACAATTTTGTCTATAAGTTTTTATATACCAATTTTTGCACTTTGAAGTTAAGTAATCTCGGTAGAGATGAATGTAAGTGATAACATGTACATTATTGGAAAATTTTTTAGAATATAGCGATTTTAATTTAAGAAATCTTGGTAATTTTTCTAATATTTTGCTATAACTTTGGTAATAACAATTTTACCACTTTGGTCCTAAGTAGTCTATATAAACATGAAAATAAACAAACACTTATTCTATTTAAGACATTATAATATTGACCTTTTTTAAGAAATAAGGATTTTAATTGTGAAAATTCTGTTAATTTTTCTAATTTGTATCTATAACATTAATATAATAACTTTACCACTTTAGAAATAAATGGTCTATGTAGATATAAATATTCAACAACAACATAACAATTTTTGGACATTTTTAAATTTACTTTTATACGACTTTAATTTTCAGATATATAATTTCTTTTTTAAATTTTTAATGTGGTCGGAGGAAATTTTTTGATGGCATCATTAAGAAGATGGTTTTATTACCTTGCAAAATATATATTTTCTGACCTCTATAAGTAAAGTCTACTTTTTTATATTTATTTTTTAAATCTTGATGACTTCATACGTTCATAACTAGACGACCCAGGACCCTAATATTTTATACCAGTATTTTTGTTATATTAAAAATGTCCATTACGGAGAGGGAGAGGTCCATTTTATCATTTTCCTTAATTTATGCGATGCTGATTATCTCAAATACTTTATTTGATCTTGTTGGTCTTTTTATCTGAAATATTTTATTTGATCCTGTTAATATTTTCATTCGAATTAATTTTTTTACTCTGAAATAAAATAACAAGCTCATAGCTTATTAGCTTATAAGCTTATAGTTTCTAGTAAATAAAATGTGTAAGTTTACACTATGCTTTGTGTAAACTCAAAATTTTTTTAAATGGTGCGTATTTATAATAACGAAGAATAATTTATTCTGGGAAACACTTGGAAATGCTAAAAATCCGTGCCAATATATTAAGTCGATACAAAGTTCTGAGAAGTTAACATATGTACATATATACAAACATATATGTATACAAAAACATATACTATAGGCATAGCATTTGAAAAATGCCCACAAGAGGAGATCCTATGAAACTCGATTTTGAAAAACCAGAGTAAAGCTGGGAACTCTCCAATTTTTTTCATATTTTCATAGCGGGAGGTTAAAAATTCTATGTATATTAAAAGCTAATAGAACAATATACTAACTATGCTATGAAGTATTCATTTTAAAACAAGTTTTAGCTTTCCTGCAGTTAACATCACAGATTTTTTTTACAATACGATACCAGAGATGATCATGATGACTGGAAAAATCTCTGGCTCTATTCGCAAGAATGATTTTCAATAATTTATATTAAGTATTGGATAAGAAGTGAGCATTCACTTACTGTAAAGTATGGATGTTTGTTATATTATTTAGTATATTGGGTTTTCTATTTAGTTTTACTCCTTACTGTTAATACTATTTTTGTCTCCATAACCATAAATTTCCAGATGATATAGAAAATTCCTTTATAAATAATTCTATGTATACATTCTTATAGATATCTTTACGTAAAGATTTGAAGCAGAGTAGAACATATAATATACACAGAAAAAAGTGTACGTACTAAAAACTATATAAGTTCTATTTTTTGAAAGTAAAGCATACTTTGGTTTTAGTTTTATTAGGTTTTTATATAAAAGAAATTACCAATAACCGTTGGATATGGCAAGCATAGTAGACTTAAGGCACCGGTCGAGATATGAGAGTTTTATTTCATGTTAAATAAAATGTTAAACATAATAAGGTCTTATTAATGATAATAAAATATCAGGGTCACTTGATTGTTTCTTTTGAGATTGGATAAATATATCTATTCCAGGGAACATCATTCCTAAAAAATCAAGAAAGTCAGATTTACTAATGCTCAAACCACTCACATCTACTGTTGCGGCTAGAAAATTTTTCGTACGTTTATTTCTAAGCATAAAACATTGTGACATTCGTAATATTGCTTTAAGAGCTCATTGCAAGCTCTTGATGAAACTATCATTTATACTATGCTTTATGAGTCGAGAGATCAATGTCCAATTTTTTATTACAACGAATTGTATATCAAGAATATTATGACCTTATTTTGAAAAACGCTACGCTAAGAATTGACAAAAAGTAAGACCTTAATGAAGTACTGTCACATAATTGTCAATAAAATAAAAACCGTTCGATAGATTTTGATGAAATAAGACTCGTTTTTAACAAAATATCAGCTTTCACATAACCGAATTAAGACTGAGATTTTTATCGTTTTAAACTTTTATTGCGAATTTTTGATACACACAAATTTAAGCCATCAGCTTATACATTAGTAAAAACCAAATATTATAAAAAATCACATTTGGTCAATAATAAAAACTGCTACAAAAAGTCTTAAAAAATTTTTAGTATTTTGCATAAATAGTTATTTTTTGATAAAAATTTCCCAATATTCAATGGGTTAATAATTCATTTTAGTACGTCTTTAAACGGCTTTTAAAGCGAATTTTTAGATTTTTATTTATTCAAACAGAATAAATAATTTTTCAGTCATGCTGACATAAGTCATGCCATTTCCCGAATTTTTTAATATAGTAGCTTATCTTCAGAGCACCAGTTAGTGTAGAAAAAGTTTATTAATAGACTCTGAATATCATTAACACATGTTTTAAAATTATCTCCAAAAAGCTATTAAAAAAATTAAAAATTCGTTGCGACCTGTGCAATAGAAAACAGAATTGTTGCATATATTTATGGAAATCATTTTGCTCTGTGCATAGACACACAGACATAATTCTAATATGCATATTTCTGATTGCATAATAGATTATTACATTTTTGTGTATAACCGCAATTATTCAACTATTGAAACAATCTTGGAATCTGTTTAGAGTATTCTCCTGTGTTCGTGTATATTTATGCTAGCTGTTGGAGTGAAAATTTGGTTTCATAGTGTTTGTTTTAGTATTAACATTAGTACGCAAACACAGAATATTTATACAGTCATACTTTATCCTTTGCATAGATATTGTATACAAGAAGTTTAAGGCTATACATTTGAATAGACTCATTATATAAACTATTAGCAATTTGGTTTTTAATATAAAATTGAAATACAACAACAATAACAAGTTGTTATTAAAACGTTTTTTCTACATACGAATAACCAAAATCATACATGCGAGTAACCAAAATATGTAAATCTGCTTTTTACAATCAGTTTTTTGAGTGTTTGAAATATTTTTGAAGCTTAAAAGTTTTTAAATTATTGCGTTTGCTAAGCTTTTTGTAACAAACTATTATCTTTTTTATGTAGCTGAGCTAAAACGGATATAATTTTTGCTAGAATGCTGAACGTTTTGAACTTAAAATGTTTCTAAAGTTTAATTTCTTACTTACTTAAGTTTCTTTTTTCTAAATTCCTTTATTTATATTTTCGTTACATTTGTAAAATTATTAAATAAAACGTTCAATTTGGACTTAGGGCGCCAACGAACTCTTACCATCTGCGAAGATTATTAACTAATGCTTTAACTTGATTCCATGTCATGTTATGACCTTCGTATTTTCTTTTTACATATCCGATTCAGGTACGACGTGGTCGATCGTTGGCCTTGGGGACGCCACTCCATTGCTGTGCGTGATATATCATGCATAGGCTTTCTGAGCGTGAAACAAATCCATTCCAACTTTCGTATTTTATTTCGCTTTTAATTTTGTTGAGGTTTGGCATTTCAAGCATCTATTCATTAGTGACCCAATAAGGGTAGAATATTCGCAGTATTTGGCGCAGATATCAATGAGTAAAAGCTGGTAGTCTTCTTAGGCTTTCTTGGATTAACTTCCAGAGAAGGACGCTAGTAACACTACTGTTGAAAATCCGAATCTTTGTTGCTTTGTTGTCATGTTTTGTAAAGCGATGGAAAAGCTGATCGTGCTTTGTTGATTCATTTTTTTTTCTGACCCACTATTTGGTAGCAGAAAGAGTTTTCCTCTGCCATTATGTCTCCGTTAAGATAAACGGGGTGTATATTTGATGCTTAAAAACGCATGAGCTGCGTTTTCTTAAATTTATTCTTAGACCAACTTTTTCCAAGTTCTTTGACAGATGGCTAAGTTTATACTGTATGCGACTATGTCGGTGTGCCAGTAGACAGATGTCAGCAACATAGTCAATGTCACAGAGTCACAGTTTGTCTGTTCCATTATACAGTCAAGTAGTATTAGGAAGACCATTGGAGACAGGACACAGACCCGCCTTACACCAGATTTAATCATGAAAGAATCGCTTTCCTTACATCTATATCTCTCCATGCATAAATCGTCAATGTAAAGTTCACGTATCAGGCTGACAATTTTCTCTGGGAATCGTCTAGAATTAAGTAAGGCGCATATAGCGTGTCTTGGCACAGTATCGAAATCATGCTCGAAGTCCACAAGCAGTAGGTAAGGAGGGCTATTGAATTCTAAGGATTATTATCATACAGTGAAAATATAGTAGCGATGTAGCAGCAGGTTTGCATGTTATGACAGCCTGCAGGTATCCACTTGTAAATGTTTAGTAAATGTTGTTTATGATGTCATTCATCAGGATCAGTGCTTAAAATCTTGTTATTATGAAATTTTTTTTATTTTGTGGTACAGTATTATTTTATATTTTTTCATATTTTGATAGTAAACAGATACAATATTTTATTAATAATTAATTTTACAGTTTCAAACTAGATATTGTGCCAAAGTTATCGAGTTGAAATAAAATTAACAATTTCCTTTAATTAATAGTTTTTATAGAGATTGAATGGTTTCTAACATATCTGTAACAATGAGTGATAAAAGGACATAATGTGCAGACTAGTCTGATATTAATCGGTTAACATTTCAGAAAATGACCAGAAACGTTGTGTTATAAAACTGCCGACTACTCTGCCAAAACGTTTAAGGGAATTTCAGACAACTCGGTTGATTGTCTGGTAAGGTCTCAGCTTTTTTCTGGCTTTAGACTTGCCGGCAAAAAATGTTTCCTGGGCTGATAGAACAAAACATATATACATATAAAGTTTAAGTTTAATAAATAAATAAGTCGCGTTATCAAAAAAATCAGTTTGAAGTACATTAAATAAAATTAATGTATCTTGCCAAGCTAAAGGAAAAAATCATGATGAAAATATTAATATTAGTGGCAAAGAATAGCAGATCCATTTTTAAAAAAACAATTAATTAATAAAAAGTAAACAAAAATTGTACATGAAATAATATTAATACACATGCACGGAAACTTAAGCACTCTCTTTCACATACAAGAGCACATTTCACAAAGCAAAGCTAGAAGAAAAATTTGCAATTAGGATAACAAACAAAAACTAGAAAAATGTTCAATGTTCTTTTATATTCTTCTGTTTTTATTTTTGCTCTTTTATAAAATTTTAGTTTTAATATTATTGTACACGTTTGAGAAAAGTATGTTTGTATATGTGAATATAGTCTTTTTTTTTTGTATATGAGTTTCAAATGCCTGCACTAATTACCACATTAATTCAATTAAGTTTCTAAAAAGAAAACAAAACTTAAAAGAAAAAAAAAACGTTTTCCCATAAAAACAAAATCAGAGCAGCAGAAGTTTTTTTCAATTACGCATGAGAGAAATTTTATGTATGTATATGAAATAGAAATTAAGAAACAACAACCGTGGCATAAAAGAGATAATGGCGATGGAATAACACTACTAATAGAGAAATTGAAATAAAAAGGCGAAATCTGTCTAAAGGTTTTGTTTGAACTCTATAAAATCTTAATTAGAGTTGTGGTTAAAATATAAAAGATTGAAAATAATTAATTCAAGTTAATATTTAGCTGGTTCGATTACGTATGGAAATAATACTTATAAGAAAACATATACATATAAAAGTAGAGTGGTTACAAGAAATCGATATTTTGATCCGGTCTCATTTATTTTAGCTCTAGACGCACTTTATTCGCCGAATCGATGAAAACCCAACTAACACTCATATAGTTTGACTAATACTCATTGAAATTTATTGGTTATTCATGTAGTTATTGCCGATTCACACTGGGAAAAGGCCTATATACTAACGGAAAAATCACATCTTCCAAGCCAATAGTCTGATCAGAAAAAAATTTAGAGATGAATTGTAGGCTAGTATATAGGCTATAAGCCTTGTAAAAAATTAGGTGGATTTTTTTGACACAGTGGGCGCTATATGCTGTTATATAAGAATAACTTTACCGAGAAAATTCTTAGTCGTCTGAAATATCATGTCTCCAACAATTAATAGTCTGACCCTCAAAATATGTATGAATGAATTATAAGCAAAGATGTTGGCTTAAATCTCCATTTTTGACACAGTGATCAATTGGGTGCATATATACGTACGTACAGATATATATGTATCTATTGCTGTTGCAAAATATGTAAGAACTTGGATAAATACCCTACATGCAGCGTTATTTCAATATGAGTTTTAAATAAAACACAAAATCATTAAAAATCAAAATGGATTAAAAAAATTCAAATTGCATTAAAAATGAAAAATGCATCAAAGATTAGTATTTTATTTCTAAGCACTGAAAACAATTTTCTGACTTGTACTTTAATTTAATATCAGGTTTTTTCGGAAGCAATTTGCAACATAATCATATAGAAATAAAAAAAATATGAAAATTTTAATGAAAAGTATGGTTACAAAAACTGTTGTAATAAAGTCCGCTTTCGTCAGTCTTTGCAGCTAATTTTTTAAACAATATTACTCTATAATATGTGTATTAAGCTTCCATAAACATTTCAAGTATACTCGGGCGTATTTTCTTTGTATCTCTATAATAATTTAGAAAATATTTTAAAACAAGATTTTTCTGCCTTTAAGGCTTCTATAGTTTGGCTGAAATAGAAAATATATAAAGAAAAGCCGTTTAAAATAGCAGATGTAACACTTTATAAAAAAGAGATTACTTTGCCCGAAAAGACCCAGAACTACCAGTACAATACGCTAATAAATTTAACACAAAAATCAATAAGGAATTACAAACCAATTTTTTCTCAATGTTTAAAATGCTATATTTTTCGAGTCAGGTAACTTAGTGATAAAAAACTTTTATTTTTGAGTACATTGATTTGTCCTCTTTGCTAAGAAAAATTCTTTTCTTATAATAAGTTTTTTGTTGTTATAAAATCAACCTATTTGTGAAGATACTATTTTTTTAACAGGGAAAGCGAAATATTGGATATCTAAAGTTTTGTTTCATTTTTTTCTAAGTCCTGACCATTTGCTCAATAAATTAATTATATAACAGAAGATACCGAAATCGATTTCTCGTAACAACCCTAATATAACAGCCTTTGCAGAATCTACTAAACATCTTTTGGTTGCACATGTTAACCAAGTGAACATTTTTTTCTTGTGATGCGAAAACTATATTGAGGCTTAAGTTCCTTAAATTTTTTTAAAATTTTTTCAAGTATATTAGTTTTATAATAAAACTTTTTTAAACTTTCTTCTATAAACTTATATTTGAAAGAAGAATTTTTCAAAAAGCTTTTATAAATGAAGATGCAATAAATAAGAGAAGCATTATAAAAAATGTGCATAAACTACGAAGTAAAAAAGAGCATCCAAGGAAGACAATATTATATGAATTAATGTAAATTCAAATTATTATTAAGATTGGTATATTAGAATATCTAATCATACTAGCAGAACATATTAATAATACTAATTTCGACAGTCGTTACTTTTACCACGTTTGATCGTGCATACCAGTATTAAGGAAACATCATCAAATTAACCAGCTTACGACGGCATGCGCAACAGTTACATATGTGTATACTTTCTGCTGTCTAGTTGCGCACTGAAATACAATGCAGCTAATAAAGACTAAAAGAAAACCTGTCTAAACAAGTATAACAACATTAGTAGGTTAAATATATAATAGACTTAGCTTAGTCGACGTTTAGACGACGCTAGTCTTATTGATCAGCTTATTATTCAGCTGGGAGAGCGACAGAGAAACTCGTATTCATTCCTCTGAATAAGAAGCTGATCAATAAGACTTGCATCGTCTGAACCTTGACTTACCAACAAGCAAAACAGAAATAAATAAGAGCCGTTAAATGAATTAGAAATAATCAGATGTAGAATTTCGTTTTAACCAATATAAAAACGTGCATAATATTATCCTATTCTATTTCGTAAAACAAATTGGTTAAATAGATTCCCTATGATAAGTGGAACTATCAGAAAACAAGTCACGTAACCGGTCACTAAATGGTTGGGATTAGTCCGAGTTCTAACACTTCCTATGAAGCGGACCAGCCACTTTTACATGGGGATGACCTAGGACGGAGTTAAATGATACTTTGTATACTCCTTGTGACTTGCCACTTAACTATGTTATCGAAACCTAATCAGTAGAATATAAATGTGGGCACAAAACTTCAACTTGTGAAGTGTTCATAATGTAAATTATTGAATTGTTATCTTCTTTTATTGCTTTTGGTTTTATGAGAAAACTAAAATATTTATTCGCTTTTATGGAAGCACACAACAAAATCGAATTTGTTCAGTGCTGTGTACTACAATACTTGCCCGAGTACCAACTAAATTCAATTAAAATGGTCAATATGTTTTACACGATATTTCTTTTTCTACCATTCACTACTCCTTACTTTTGGCACTACTCCCATTTTCATAGGACAAGTACTTTGGATAATTGGTCACCAAATTTTCAGCATGGTTATGTTTCCTTAACATTAGTATCCACTATCAAATGTGGTAAAACTGAGCAAAGAACGGCTATCGAAATTAGTATTAATTATGAAATCTACTAGTCTGATTAGATATTCTAATATTTAACTCTTAATAATAATTTGAATTTACATTAATTCAAATAATGAACTTAAGCCGAAATAATAACATCCTACTTAAACCTATTCAGTTCGAATAATAATTACGTGGTTATATTATGGCCTTTATTATGTATGACAATGTTTTATTTTTGACTACCGCATACTGACTTAAAATAAAAAAGAGTTTTATAAGTTTTCTTTACTCTATGTCAATTTGTCGTAGTCACAAATTCGACTTTGACATACGTAATACGGGTATATAATTAAAATTTTTTATTTTATTTGCTTAAAAACATCATGACACATCGTAAATATCTGCGAAAATTTTAAATTAACCTCAATTTTGTATAAGTAAAATGATTTTCTAATTAATTATCTGGCTCTTGTCACTTTCTGAGAAGTCAAAAATATACACTTATTGATACTTTGAAGGAAGATAAAAAGTAATTCGTCATATAAAATGTAAAAGGGCTTATCATAATTTTTAAAAATTTTTGAGGAGTGTTAAAAAACTTAATAATAATTCTTGCAAAAAAAAACAGACTACAAAATAGGCGTGGCACAACCCATAATTTTTATCATAATTCTGTACTTTTACGAGAACTAATTGTAATCCGACTTTCATAAGAATCGCTTAAGTAGAAGTAGTAGAAATTAATTTTTATTTTTAATGGCCGTGGTACTATCCACTTTTCTAACAATAATGTTGTATTGTAACAATAACTAAATGTGTATGCAAAGTTTCATAAGAATCGGTTTAGTGGAAGCTGTTGAAAAAGAATATTTACTTTTTATGGGCGTGGCACTGCCCCTTTTTTAATCATGATATAGTATTCAAACAGCAGCTTAATGTGTTTGCAAAGTTTAATTGGAATCGGTTGAGTAGAATTAGTTGAAAAGGCAAGTGGACTTACATCCTTTTAAATAAAGAAAAAAATCTGAAATCGGTTTAAAAGTGGCGGAGTTTTGGGGTACTATACAAAAAAACACATGACCAATTGATAACCTTTCTCCTTTTTTAAGTCGCTTCAAAAGCCAATTATTGTGAATTTTTCTGCATAGGATAATTAACAAAGTCTGAATTAATAATATTATCCTGAAAAACTGTTTTTTAATCACATTGGTTTGCTTTTTATCAAGTTGCTTATCTCTCCGGGAAAAAAAATTAATATATGTTTGATTGGAGATACCTATTTTATAATATTCTTGAATACAGATATTTCGTTAAGCATTTGCCACGTCTGACTGTATTAATGTATCTTATTTTGGAAATTGAAACAAAAGCTTTAAATTTTTTTATGATTTTTATTTAAACATAAAAATGTTCGTAGTTATTTGATATTATAACATTCCATTTTTAGGTAATTTAATTATTTAATGGAAACATTTTTATATAAAACAAACATTTTCGTAACAGAAACTTTTCTTTTTTTTACTATACTTCCAAAAAAAAACATGAATGGAAAACTGTACCACGTAAAAACGCAATGTTGTAAAAAGTTATTTTCTTAAGATTTTTCCATTTTTTTATTTTTGGTGAAAAAAAACTTAATGCGTTTATTTCAAATAAAATAAAAGAAAATGAAAACACCCATAAACTGTTGCTGAGGACATTCATGTAGTACCTTAAGAAAATAGTTTTGTGAGTTTATAAAAGCGGCAATAGCAAAAAAGTTTTAGCGTTTTGTTTTTCTTTTCTATAAAAGCTGCATTAGGGAACAATTCAAAAACTAATAAAGTTTTGACATTATTTGTAATATAAGAAATTTCTACAAAAATTATTTTAACTATAAAAGTTTAGACAAATGCTTATAGCGGAAAAATAAGAATTTTTGTAAGAAAAAATGTCATCATTTTGTTGTTTTGTTTCATATAAATTTTCTTATTTAATTATATATTTCAAAGTACAAACTTGGCTTTTAAGTAATGTATAACAGTTTAATTTTTTTCTGCAAATTATCGTAAATACAATTTTACAAATTTAAAAACTTAAATAAATATATAAGGACCAGCGTAGGAATAGTAATATTACTATTTTCCAAATAGGAGTACTAACATGAGTTACTTTTAAGCTTACCATGAGCGCTAAATTGAGCTTTATTTTATATTTGTATACATGTATACGTAGATACATATATAGGATTCGATTTGTATTGATAGAATTTTTGCACACAGTTGCTTTTAAAATAATTACATTATAGAATTCCGAAGGAACTGTATACGTGTATGTATACTCTGAAAATAAGGCAAAATAATATGACTTTTTTTTAAGAAATTGCCTTTTCCAGCTCTTTTTAATGGAAATAAAACTATTTCCTATAAAGAAAAAATAATAAGAAAAGGGAAACTAAAGTTTTGATTAAGTTTTTTATGGAACAAATTTCAATAGATTTTAACGATTTTGTTGTTTGAACTTAAAACAAAAACTGTTGCCTACAAAATTTTACGTTTCTTAGCGAGCTCTTGAAAAACAGTTAAAGAGAATGCTTATTTTCCAATATATTTGAGGGATTCTTATTTCAAATGCTTTTTTCGTGTCCGTTGAAGGTATAGTAAAATATTTCATAAACTAAACACATAAATTTTAAAAAGAAAACTGCTTTAGCATGAAATGATAGATTATAAATAAATGTATATAGCTTTTTTTTTTGAAAAATGGCCCCAATGAAAAATGGCCCCAAACCAAAAATTAAAAATAGACCCAAAATTTTGCATTGAAATCAACAACACGTATTTTGAAGCCATCTTTTTTATTTACGAGGCATTTTTCATTTATATTTTTAAAACCAGTTTTCCTATATTTTGTGGCCATTTTTCATATTAAGTTTTGCGCCATTTATAATTTTTCATAAAATGAAAAATGGCCCCAAACTAAAAAATGAAAAATGACCCCAAAAAAGCAAAAATGGCCCAAAATTAAAAAATACAAAATTAGAAATGGCCCGAAAATAGAAAAATGGCTCGAAAACCTTTTGTTGTTATTTTTAATAGAAAATTTTGGTAAATTTTTCGGTGCAGTGCCATAATGGCATATGCCGTACGCTTCTCAATGCTATGGGGCAATAACCCCATACGCAAAAAGCTATTGCTATTATAATCTGTCTTCAGGCTGTCTTGACGAACGATTTTATACGCTCGAAAACCGGCTTCTCTGAACAAAAAGTTTGCATAGCCAGCCTTCGGCCAGGCTTAAGAGTTTTTCTCTCCCGGTATATCGTCTTACGATAACACATGTTTACAAATTTCGAAAAACTTTTTCGTTCGCTGAAAACGAAAGTTGTTTCTTAACTAATTTAAAATGCTGAACTAGGATCTGTACTTAATTTTTTCCATCAGCTCTAGTTTTCGCTATATGGCGTTATGTAAAAAACTAAGGCACTTTCACCACATATAGTAGCATAACTTTTGAAAGGGGTTTTCTATTCAGTAAAAAAAAACCAAATTTGGCAGCAAAATAACCTAGGGGCCATGCCAACATTGTTTCTACATTTGCTCAGTACTTTTAGAAATATCATAAAAGTTTAACCCGAAAAAATAAAGATTTTATAAATAGTTTTGAATTTTTTGTTTCTAAGAATGTATAAGAAATAAAAATACTACAAAGGGCTTATTTTTGATTTACTAGCTTGTAACTAAATATATTTCGGAAGAATTGAGATCTTTGTTATTGAAATTGTTGCCCAACTTTTGATTTTAATCGTAATTTATTTATATATTTTCAACTGCCTTTACAACTACAATTTAGAGTTGGAAAAAAACCTACCTGTTGTAGTACGCAAGTAAAGAAAATAAAAAACATGATTGATTATGGACCTCATGTTTCAACTTTGATATTATAAACTTCTCATTCTTATGATTAGGAGTTTAATATAATATCTTTAGTTTTTCTATGAGATGTTTGGGTAAAGGTTCCCTGACGATTTGCATTAGCCCCAATGAAATGGCCATAGGAACTAGCTAATACTCCTCCATAATCAATTTCAATGTATTTTAATAAAAATTTAATATTTTACTTAAAAAGTAAAATATTAATTTGGGAAAAAGCACGTTAATAATTAAAATTAATAAATTTTTTTTTTGCTCAAACTTTTACGATATCTTCAAAACTCCTGTGCAGATTTAGAAATAATGTTTGTACGGCTTAAAAATTATTTTGTTGTCGAATTTTGAATTTTTTGCTTAACTGAATAGTTATGCTCTTATATGGCCTACTCAAGTTATGCTCATATATGTCCTGCAAATGCCTTCATATTATCTTTGAAAATATAAAATATACCTTTCCGTTCGCAATATAGTAGTTAAACTACGAAATGCAAATAAATCCTATGGAGAAATTGCCAAAACTTTTAATCGGGAAAATGATTTCATATGAATATATTTTACTCACTATTTATTTTACTTTTAAATACAGTTTAAAAAGCAAATTTTACATCTTTATATTTTAAAGAATTTACGAATGAGTTTATATTAAATAAATGCTGTTTTAAACCAGAATACATTTCTTACTTTATTTATTTAAAAGAATTTTTATTTTCTTTTTATTGATTTATGATTTTTTTATTTATATATAGATATAGGTATTTATATGTATATACAAATGTACACATATGTATAATAGATTTAAATATTTAATAAAATATTGTTTTTTACTTATATTGTTTTCTTACTTTTTATTTTTCATGGTAAATTCGACAGCAGAAATATTTGTGCAAAATATATATGTATGTGCAATGTAAAAATGAAATCTCATGAGATTTTTTTTTATTTTATTCCGAAACTTTGCTTTTTTTCTATACAATGCTGACTTAAAACTTAGTTCCCAAATGAATTTAAAGCACTCCATATCCTAAGTAGCATTTTATATATGTGGGACTTATATTTATTAAATATTTATTGTTGGAAGCAAATCATTAATTTATGTGGTTTTACTTGTATCTCGTTTCAGGTAAGAGATGTTGGATGTTGTAAATTCACATATTTATACATATCAGTAAGTAAATTTAAAAAAAAATTTTCTGTTTTGCCAACTTTTTTCAAATGCTTGTTTTAGCAAAAGGGGTTTCTACATTTAGTTTTATAATCCTAGCACACTTGGAAATAATTTTTGCCACAATTTCAGCATTTGGACACATAGTGCAAAGGTATAAACTCAAAACTTTGAAATTTATCTAAAAATTTTAAAATTTTTCAAAAACGTGCTTTGATAATTTTTAAAATTAAAATAAATATTTTTAGAAATTTTAAATGAAGTTTATTTGCTGGCGTTTAAGGATTGTCTATATACATTTCATGGGTGCTTTAACAAATCGTCAGTAGACTTCAAACACCACTTTGAACAGTTACAAACCCTTTTTCTTATGTACAAACGTTGAAAAACCATTTGAGAGCTCACAAATATGTAAATGATTTTCAAAAATAAGCATAGTAGGCTCTGAAAATTATACATTATATTTTATTTTTCTACACCTTTATACAATTACAAATCCATTGGAGAACAATAAAAGTATTTATAAGATAAATAAAATAAAAAAAAATTTGTTCCTGGCCTTACAGATAATAAAAACATAAAAGCTGCAACAGATAAAAATGATATAAACTTTGCTTACAAACCCAACAAAACACTCCGTGCAGCAATGAATTTTGATCTGATAAAAACAGTGTGTACATTGAATGAAAGAAAAACAAGATATATCTAGCAGATGAACAGCTCTCGGTATTGTTGGGATGATCTAAAACAACTGCAGAAAAACAAGTTTTCTCCAAAGATCTAGAAAACTCTTCTAAGTAAAACAAGTAAATGACATGTTCGTGTTCAGCTTAAAAATGCCTTTTTTTATGTTATGCCAAAATTTTGAAAATCTGTGAGCTATTGTTATTAAAGAACACTTTTTCTTCAGTAGCTTAAAAATTTTTTTAGATATGACTAGTAACGCAGGAATATTCATAATATAAAATTTCTTGCTATTTCCGTAAATATTGTTTCACAATAATGCTTTTCATTGTTAAAATAGTATTTTATACCTTTTCATTTATAGTCGCAATTACCACATCTACATCGATCAGATACATTGTGTCTTTAAACTTTTTTGCAGAATATTTATCACTCCAATTAATGACTGTATCGTAATTAATGAATATTTTTGTTTCTTTTTACTTTACAATTGTTTAGTACTTACACAGAATTTAATTCAATTACATTGGCTTAGTTAAAATTTATAACCAATCGTTGCCATTTGCTGTTGGCCAAAAGAAATTCTTCCGAAACTTAAATATACAAAAAAGAAAACTTAAAACACAGACACGACATTTTACATGTTAATTTGCTTAATGGCATCATCGTTACTGTACACAATCATATATATACATACAAAGTTATCTTATGCTCTGCTGAGACTTCGTTTAACATCAACTTATAGACAAATATATCGATGGCTTACTATAGAAAAGGCGTATCTCGAATTTTAGATAAAAATTAAATAATTACATTAAATATTTTTCATTGCACATATTTATGTAAATTCCGTATTTTCAACCGTAGCTTACTAAGTTCGAAAAGAAGAATTTGTATAGAAGCAGATAACCTTAAAAAAGCGATTTCGAAAAAACGAGATAATCCTCTTTTATATTAAGCAATCGATATTCGAATTTATTTTGGATATTTTCTTCTTTTTACATGTCAATAAATTTTTAAGTGCAAGTTCTTGGCAATTCATAGGTAAGAATATGGAAACATGTGCACAGATATGAAGGCGATTTTAAAATTTATTTGTAGATATTTGTAATACGAATGAAACTAAATTCTATATAAAGGATGTTTCCATGCGTAAACTATTAATTTCGTCTCACTGAGTTAATTCTGTAGGATATATGAGACCTTACATGCGATTTCTGTATTATTATTGAGAGCAACGTCCACTTCAAGCAATTGCCGTATACAGTGGAGTTCGGTTATAACGAACTCCGCTGAACCAGCCAATTTTGTTCGCTACATGCGACGTTCGTTATAACCGAGCAATAAAAAAACTAATTTTGAAAGTGTACATTGTTGTTTATCTATTTCCAAAAAGGTTTAAGAAACATATTCGGTAAATCAACTAGAAACAGTAGTAGTGTTACAAAACTGTTACCAAGTTGTGCCAAATAATTCCTATGATGTTTCAAAAACCGCCAAAGATAACCTAGCGATTTTCTTATTCGTTATTATTGTATTTATAGGACTTTTATTTATAGGACTTCAAAAGGAGTTTCTTATAATGGAAAATTCGCTATGACCAGAGTTCACTATACGTGATAATATGCTATATTCCGTGTTCTTTATAACCGGACTCCACTGTACTAGATACTGCTATGAATTTTGAGAACCATCTACGTTATAACATGTAATCCGTGAAATTTTAAAAATCCGTAATCAAAATTTGTTATAGACCCTTAAACATTTCGAAAATTTACATTCTTCGGCCACTGCTGAATGTAGAGTTCATGTCCAATATACAAAATAATTATTGCTAGACGCACTGCGATATGTTATGAACAGGGCTCGGACTTTCCTGCAACTAAAAATTGATTTAAAGCGACTAAAAAATTCACCTAAAAATGACAAACATGCGCAAAAATATGACAACCTAACCAACCAAGGCTTGATCGCCACGCATAATCGGCCTATTAATATTTTTTTTTTCGAAAATTGAGAAATAATCACTAAACAAATTTTTATAACATTAAAAATATGCATTTATTGCCTAAATATGAAAAACTATGCACTTACCACTAAAATATGCAAAGATATGCAACTACAAATGGATTTAAAACTACTTAAAATTTGATGATTCCCATAGATAATTAGTCAATACGGCTTTTTCTATCACCACAAAAAATATGCATTTGAATGAAAGTCCGAGCCCTGGCGATGACATACTGAATATGTTTAACAAAAATTTTCAGAAAATAATGAAGATACTTAAAAAACATGTTTTTTTCAGGTCAGTTTCAAAGTTTTGATTTTTATCTTTTTCTCACTTAAAACTTTTTTCTCCAATTTTACCTATAAAGCCTTTAAAATTAAAACTATACTATAAACTAGAAAGTTATAAGCAAAAACTATTTAAAAAAAGGCAAAACTAAAATATTTTTAAGTTTTTGAAATTGAATAACACTTAACCCTTGTCGAACTGACAAGGTACAATTATACCTTTTTCTATTTAAATTGGAATAACTTTTTTCTCATATACAACACAAAAATTTATTAACTGAAAAAATGAATATGGTATACTTCACGAACTGTCATTTTTAAACCAAAGACATTTTGGGAGACATCATAAAGCAATTCAAGCTGTGACTAATTTTATATAAAACTATTGATAAAAGCAACAGAAAATCAAAACTTTTAGTGGCATATCGCACAGGTGATGGCAAAATTAATCATGTTTAAGATATATTACACACCTTAAAAAGCCTTGCAAATTAAAGTGAGAGACGTAGCAAAAAAAGATTCAGATATACTTATATATTTTTTAAAAAGGGTCCACACACGAACGATCATCGAAAGGTCCTTGAAATATTTTCGTAATCCTCATAAAACAAACAAAGTATGGACAGACCAATATTAAATTTGAGAGGAGTAATATGTCGGGCTCTCCCGGTTGGGCATACCGACTAAAAACCCACCTCGGAGCACTGGGAGTTATGTCCATAGATAAATACGTAGATTTCCAACTCTCGGCCTGTCTATAAAAAATTGACAACTCTCTTACACTTATAGGTCTTGTGTATTCAACAAAATTTTGCACTTGAAAACGCGGTAAAATGTATCTTTTTTGCACACACAAACACTTTTTTCATTTTATTTAATATTTTTATATGTTTTTATATAAATTTTATGTTTCTTCTTGCTGTAATTTTAAATTATGTTTTAATTTTGTTGACATTTGTGTGTTGAAATTTATCGAAGTTTTCAACCCTTTTTTTCATTCAACAGTATTGTATTTTTGTTCCTATTTGGGATAAATATTTTTAGTACCAAATAGAAAAATTGCAAAAAAATGTTTAGCAAATCTACATTTTTTGAGCTGAAATGTATTAAAAATGATTCTAAATTTATATTTTCATTAATTAATGTAAAATTAATTGTATATAATAACTAAAAATTCGTGTTTAGAAAATATAAATTTTGTAAAATACTTTTTGGACAACTAAGTATGGTTTGGTGCTGTGGGGAAATTTTTGTTTAAACCAATACTAATAGAATATGTTCTACTAATACATTCTTAGACTTAGGTTTTTTTGACAACCGACTTAGGTTTCTGACAACTATTTGCAACCAGTCAGGCTTCTACGTTATTCTATGGTTATGTCCACCTCGGGACAGGCTTCACATTACTTCGAGATGGCTCCCTCTTTGGTCTTAAACCACCATAATCTCTTTGCCTGCGTCCAGGCCGTTATTAACGGTTTGCAAAGAAAAATCGATATACATACTTACAATTTGTATACATGTTAATTTTTCATCTTGCCACGGCAACAAGATAACCGTTAATGAGCAGTTGTAAGTTTTTGACAGTTTTGACAACAAATAAAAATAGAAGTTGTAAACGATAATCACGCTAAATTAACATAGACAACTAAAAACACAATACTGCCAAAAAATGTTGTAAGTCGTAATCGCAGTTTACAAAATACAACATTAAAATAATTAGTGTTGTGAACGGTAATCGGAGCCTAAATGTTATTTTTAATCTCCTTTAAAGTAGAGATAGAGTTTATGTAAACTTTTGGAATCACTTCACTTTAACAGCAGCCATAATACTTCTGTTGCGCTAAAATCAAAATTTGTATTACTCTTAAGCAAACATTTTTGCTTAATGTATTGATCAAATCATCGTGGTTTTTCTAAGAGCATTTAAGTATTTTCTCGTATAATTATCCTACTTTCCCATACTCTATTTCTGAGTTTTCTTTATGATTTTGATTTTTAATCGGTCTTACCTCTGATCAATATGTCTAAAGAAAATTGAATATACTCAATAAAACTGTAGCACGTATGATGGACATTTTTTTTGTCATGGTTTTCTCTTCTCTGTTTTTTCATGCAAAAATATACTCATCTTTTATTCATATGCACGTGTATGTGTATATACATTAGCGTGATTCAGTTCTGAACTACTTGAAAAAACTCAAAAGCAGTTTTAAAAATGTTGAGTTTCCCATAGAATAGAAAATGATTGCACTTTAATATTGTGGCAAGCGGTTGAGATTTTAAAGTAAGAAAAAATTTAATTTGTCACGTGCATTTTGCATGAGAATGTGTGTATACAGTATTGCTAGTTTTGCTTTTTCGAGCCCACGTTCTTCCTCTCTGCCGTCTTTTTAAAAGTGTTGATTTCACCTCCAAATTATAGCGGTTTTTTTTTGGATATATAGTACCGTTATTACTCTTATATGTAACTGGCCGATGTCATCACAATCTTATTCAGTTGTAATGAAACCCCATTGTTTATCGACTGTGTCCTTCACATGTATACAAAGGACAATTAAAGCCGATGTATAAATAGACATTATATCAATATACGTAAGTATGTACATATGTATCGATTTGTAAAAAGGACATATAAAATCATTCAAGGATTTTTCACAATTGTCTGTCTTCAAAAGCATTCTCTCGCAGCATGTATATTGTATGTTGCATGCGTTATGTAGATTGATTTTGTTTCAAAAATAAATATTCTGTGATTTTTATTATATTTTTATATTTTCAAGAACTGAAAAGAGTAATTGTCATATGATAAAATTCAGTACTAAAGGGTTTTTCAACAAGAACTTTGTTTTCTAAAACAAAATAAAACAAAAAATTTAGATGAAGATGATTCACATTTTTATTGTATTACGAAGAGAAAAGTTCGGTAATTATGAATGCAAAATGTTATCTGGCAAATGTCCACCACGACCACGCTGACAGATGTCGATTCTTTCATCAAAGTTTTTAATAATTTTTTGGCAAAATGTCGGGTCTATTTCGTTAATCACATCACGAATTTTGATTTTTAAGGCTGCAATCGATTCGATTAGCTACGTTTAGACTCTGTCCTTAACATAGCCTCACAAAAAATAGTCCAGTGGTGTTGTCATACGATCTGCCTGGCCACTTAGCAGCTGATTTTGGTGAAATTATGCGATCTGGAAACTTGGTTTGCAATAAATTGATCGTTTCATTGGCTGTATGATATCTGACGCCATCCTGTTGAATCCACATGTCAATGATATCCACGTCATCAATAACAGACCGAAATTGAGTTGTTAACATCTCTCGATAGCGTAATCCATTGGCCGTTACCGCATTTCCAGCCTCATCTTCGAAAAAACGGCAAAATCACGCCTCCAGACCACATAACTAAATGTCAAAACTATCATGTTGTTGGTGTTGCCACAATTGAAAAACAAAGTTCTTGTTGAAAACCTCTTTATAAACGATAATGCAATAATTGAACTATTTTGAGTATATACTGGAATTCATTTATGTTTGTGTTCTTATACACCGTAAATTATGTTAAATGAGATTTTCGAAGGCTTTATAAATCAATACTATTGTAATTGTAACTTTTGTTTAACTTGTAAATATTTCATTGTGTTTTTTTTTTTGATAACTTAATTTTATTCATTCAATTGTTGGTTTGCTTTCTTCATGGGATATCTGGTTTCAGATAAAACAGTTAATTGGCTGACTGTCTGTTCCTGCAGCTCGTTAAATTATACTTTTATTTGCATGTGCTATTTTATAATAGTGAGTAAAATTTAAAGGAAAATTTTTGTTTTTAAGTTTAAAGCAAACTGTTGAATTTTGAAATTCTTTATTGCTATAGAAATATTTGCTTTCTTTTAAGTATAAAACAGTTAAGAATTTTTTTTATAAATAAATCAATTAGTAAATGCAATAAGTTTTTTTTGCTTATAGGGTTTTTACACTTGAGCACTTTTTTCTTTTGCAGATATGTATTCATATGAATGTCCATTAGACGCACTCACCTGTGATGCAGATAAAAAGAATGATTACTTTGAATAAAAATTCGTTAATAAATGACTTTTATTGGGAATTACTAAAATTAAAGGGCCATTTGCATAACGAAAACTTGGCATGAAGATAGCATAACCGATGAAATTAAACTGTCTCCTTATGAATTATACTAGATTATTTGTCATTAAAAATCAATGTAAAATATAGGGCTAAGTCAGGACTACAAGGTACAGTCGTTTTTAATGTCCAATTGTATGGAAAAACTCATTAAAACACAGTTCAAAATAGTCACTTAGGGGCCATTCACATATTACGTAACGCTCCAGGGTTGGGGGGGTTAAGGATTTGTTACGGATTTGATACTTTATACTGAAAATGTTGTAAAAAGCGTCACGAAAGGGTCCTATTATGCCAATTTTTTGTAAAACAATTGGAAACTCTGTAATTATCACATCTTAATGTTAAGCTTGTCCGAAGCGTGGAACGCATGCGCAGTAACCGTAGGCGATATACGTAAGCACTTAGAGCGTCTATAGAAAATAATTTTTTTTTCAAACTCCAACAGTTAGTGGAAATGTGATCTTTTTATCCACAGAAATATACCTTCTTTGCAAAAGATTTTTATCTAGAGAACACAGCGATGGGGTTCTTGGGTTTGTTTACGGTTGGAAATGAAAATAAGCCCTTTTCAAAAGTCATTCCTCAATTCTTTTAGTTTAAAAATTAAGCTTTAATTTTAGTGGAATTTATAATGATAATACAAACTTAATGGCATAATATTAAGTGGAATAAATGGAAAATGAAGCACATTTTAAATCTGCTGAAATGATAACTTTGTACCATTTACTTACGTGTGAAATGTTATTAATTTAAATAAAATATAAGATTACTTTTGTTATCAGAATACTAAACCAGTATGATACAACAATAAAAAATAGTCAACGTAGAATGATATGGATGTGATTATTGCATTTTTTTTAAGAAGAAAGAAAATAGAAAAAGCATTAAATAAAAATATATAATAAAATCCTTTCATATGGAGCAGCTGCGAAGTGTATATTTAAATATATTTCCACAGAGAAAACAGATACGTTGAGACAACCGAATTTGTTACCAATCGAGTTCTGGCAGTTGCATCAACTATCATAGAATTCCTATTAACAATTAAATTATTTTACAATAATAAATAATTGCTAACGCGAACCGTTTAATAGTTTAGGTGTATCAATGATAATAAAATTAACAGCTAGTTAGTTGCAACAACCGATAAAAAGTAAAGTAAATTTAGAAAGACAACTGTTTTTGTTGCAATTACCAATAATTGTTACTAAAATCCAATTCTTAACATTTTATTCGGTTGTGTTCATCATATTCAAATCATATGACAAAAGCATACGAGCGGTTGATCTAATCAATTAAAGAATTGTAGGAATCATTTCTTTATTACAATTATGCACTTTTATTAATAAGCCTGAAGTTTTTATATAGTTTTTTCAACGAATACGTTATCGGAATAACCATTTTCCAAAACATTTTTTTTCTGGGTGTAGCTATAAATTCATGCTTACAAACGTTAGTAATTAAAAATAATATATTTTAAGAATAGTTATAAACGAAAAAAAAGCTTTCGTAAACACTAATTTTTTTCAAGCTGGGAACACTGGAAATAAAAAGGTTAAATTGAGCAAAATAAATAGAAAAATAGTGAAGTTCCTAACCACCAAATGATAGTTGAGAAAAACGTACAAAATGATCTCAGCTGAATTGATTGAAGTCAAAGGATTTTTAGATACTTGGTTGTTGTTGCCGTGAGTGGTAATGAGGTCCAGGTGGGGATGAATATGAATTAGGAAACTTAGTTGGTCTCGAATTTTTTGATGTAATCTCAAACTTCCATCCAGACAAAATTATCTTTGTCTTTTTAATTATTATTATGTGCTTTAAACTTTTATTTCTAAATAAAAATCATTTAAGTGAAAGATTAAATTAAACGAACTTAAGCTAAAATAATTAAATATTGTTGAGTAAAAATAAATAGATTCATTGACTAGAATTTGCTTATTCACAGAAAGAAAAAACTCGTAATTAACTGAAGTACGAGTCGTACTTCTTAGGAACCTAAGTACGAATAACCCTAAAATGCACTTAAAATAAGCCAAAAATGGGATTATTTAAAAAAACCAACACTGGGACAAATTACGATAATCGATATCGGAGAAAATTTTTAATTAATTTCTATTGAAGTTTCGATTGCGGAGCTGTAATTTGTCCTCTTAGTTCGAGGCAAATTGATCTTAGTTCAAGTCTTGATTCGGCAGTCTTGATTTGACAGTAAGGTAGGTCGAAACCCAGGATCTACCCAGTCTAAAGTAATTTTTATGTGAAAAAGAAAAAAAGAAAAAAAGAGGAGTAATTTTAAGGTGTAGCATAAAAGTGAGTATATTAAAAGGTAGACATAAGTTTTAGAACGATTCTTTCCACCTCCAAAAAATTTGACATTAGGGGAAAAAGATCCGAGATGGCATAAGTGGCGCCGAGAATTTGATATCAGACGGATTAAAAAGTCACCAGCGGCAAAAATGAAGCTCTATTTAAGCCATGAACAATGATGTGCGATGTGCGTGGCAAAAAATATTTTTTTTCATTCTCGGGGGGGTGGACAGCACAACTTTTTTTGTATGGAGGCTGAACCGCTTTAATGTACAGCATTGGATTGGATACATGATGATGTTTGACATGGATTAGCTGCATGATGGAGGAATATAATAAATATTCCCCTATCATATATACAATTCGCGTTCATCATTCACCAAATCCGAAGTCATGCAATTTTCGCATTAAATCAAGCCTTCCCCGATTTTGAACTAAGATTTATGTGGATTGAATCAATCCCGTATCAGGCTGAATAATGGCGAAAATTAAGAATTTAGCGCTTGGCGAATCCGTACATGAATCAAGCGTTCTGCACTTGATTTAAGAAAATCCTCATTTACCGAACTTTTAATACCACTTTGACTCGATTAAACGGAAGGTATGATTTTTCTCTTGAGTGTTATTTTCCTTGTACCGGGTGGCCCAGAATTAACGAAGGGGTTTGAATAGTCTATAAATCCATAATCTTAACATGTTTTTCATTTATTTTTTCAGACTTTTGTAAACTGGAAAGATTTACTATTGAACAACGATCATAGAGAAAGAGACACAATGACGTTCTTATGGAGTTTTTTCAGCGAACGCATTACTTCAAGAAGCAGTGATTTTATTAGCTGCACTAAACCGCTCTCGAAACGTTTTCTTTGGGTTATTTTAAAGATCGTACATACGTAATAAGCCACAGACCATGACCCAACCAAAAATAATAATAGTCGAGGAAAAATTCGAAAGATAGCTTCGAAAATCGTGAAAAGTCATGGAAAACCACGAAAATGTCCGGTAACAGCGCCATTGTTTCCCTCGATGTATGTTCGTTGGTTAGTAGTAAACCTCTTCCCAGTTTTAATTTCCCAAATCTTCTTTACAACAATCTGAAAAAATAAATCAAAGAAATGTAAAAATAATGGAGATATTGACTATTCAAACCCCTTCGTTAATTTTGGGCCACACTGTATAAGTTTTTTTAAATTTATATATCTGCACTTATCATTCCTTGCTTGACAGTTTTTCTGTATTATGCGAGTTTGAAAATTTTACGATATGATTTCATTATGTTATTTAAATTTAGCTGAATTTTTGCAAATCCTTTTACGAAGGCTAGCTCTGAACAGTGCTCGACTTATTTAAATATCTGTAAGAAATGGTAAAAAATATAACAATATTATATCTTAAGTACATGATTTGTATGAGCTAACTTAGAAAAACAGCTCAATGTTACTTAAGTCAGTGCACTCGAATTAGGTTTATCAAAACGGTGCGCTACTTGACATATTTTTAGATTAGCATATTGTTATCTTATTATATATAAATAGGTCACACAATATTTTGTCTTACACTTTTAAGTATATATGCACAATATATTTATTATTTTCCCTAAAAATCCGGTTACAGTACCGGTTAAAAGTGAACCCGGTTAGAGATCAAGTGGTCGAATTTTTAGCACCGGTTGGTATAATAGTTATTATAAAAATCTTACATGGATTCTTTTTAGTGTATGAATGTATATATAAAATAATCTTTATACATTTTATTGAGTAAAAGAGATTTTTTCTATATAATAATTTTCTTTTGTATTAAATTTCTATGATAATTCATTTATGTGCATGCATAAAATTTATTGAATATTTAATAAAAATTAAGAAACCAACTCACTAGAAGAGCGAATATTTGTACATAGTAAATAATTTCCTTGTGACACATGAATATCGATTTGCTGAAGAAAAAAAATAATAAAATATTTTACAGGTTTCCCACATAGAAGGCGGATATGTTATGAGAGTGTGGTTGCAAATCAAATATAATTCAAGACTGATACTAGTGGAGATAATTTTTTAGCCCTGGGAGTAGATTTATTGGAGTCGATTTTTTTAAGATTCTGACAAAATTTCTTTATAATTAGTTTTACAAAATTAAAAAAGAAACTGATATCTCTATTGTCTAAAGAAAACGAGCGAGTTCTAGGTACCCGAGTACCTTTAGCGTTTTCAACCAAAATTTTTTCAATGAAATTAATAATCTGCATATCTGAAACTTCTTGATTTTTAATTTGCGTTAGAGACCCTTAAATACGCACTTAACACTCATAAAGTTGCCCTTAACACCCTTAAGTACCCACCAAGGTACCCGAGTACCTTTACGTGTTGCTTAAGGGAATGCGGTCATTGTAAGTACATATATTTTTTGTTCATTGTTAGTAGTTCTTCATTAAGAATTAAAAGTCTGTATAAACGTAGTAGACGGAAAAATTTCTAATCATATTAAGAAACACTTATATGCACGACAAAAAACAACTCCTATTACGCTGCAAGGTATCCTGGTACGTATATGGAAGTTTCATGACAGCTATCGTTTTCACACTAAATATCAAGTTAAAACGTTATAGAATATATATGGTATTGGCAACAGATATATATTGCCAATACTATATTTATTTTACAACTACATATAGAAAATGATTGTTTTCTACATAACTTTTAAGTAGGTTCCCGGCTACCTTGCAGCGCAATATAAGGTATTTCTTTTTTGCCGCGTGCATAACAGCTAATAGCTATCTGTTGTAGTTAGTAGTGCATTATACGAGAGATATCTGTATTTGTAACTTTATATTCGATAGTAATATGAGTACAGCACTTCGCTGACATGACGTGTCATTGAATTACTGAATTGTGCCATTCGCCATGTAACTTATTTATTTAATTTTTTTTACAAATAAATATTACTATGCATGCACACGAAATACATTTTTTTCTTACATTTTGTATTATGCACATGCTTGCACTAGCGCATAAGATGCAATATGCTGCGTTTTACTTTTTCTTATTCTTTTGTTTGTAATATGAATTTTTATAAGAAATGAAGAAGAAGAAACTAAAGCAGCAGCTTATAAGAAAATATTCAATACATTTTATTTATTTTCGTCCTGTCTATAGATGATATAAAAGAACTGTGCAGACATATTCATGTCTGTTAAAAATATTGAATTTTTTATCTTTTTTATTTGTTGCTATTTTTTCCCCCCTTTTTTGTCTTCAAAAGTTGCTGAGCATGTGAAATTCGGAGAGTGAACGTTTTTATCGTAAATTTCGCCTATCAGATAAAATGTCTGCATGCATTTGATACATGTCACTTCTTATTAACGTCTGTTGGTTTTATTTATTTATTTTTTTCTTCACAATAATAGAATGCGTGATATGGATTTTATATTATTTTTTCACACTCTTCAATCATTTATATAGTGATATTATTTAACAGTGTATAAATACAATTTTAATTCGCAATTGAGTAATTCTGAGTGAATTCAATAAATAGGTAAGTCGCATGGATTTTAATTTTAATAAAAAAATTGAAGCCAATTTTGTAGGTACTAGGAACACATAACCGCCATTTTATTTATTTATTTTTGTATAGCTTCTGACTTGAACATTTTCAAACATTTTTATAATTGCTCTTGATTTTTTAATAGAAAAGATATTGAAACGATAATATTGTTATGCGAAACTGAACTGGAATAATTAAATCGCCAAAAATGGCCACTTGAAAATTGCACAGTTTTTTCTCATTTTATCGATTTTCAACTGAACCCTATGTGAGCCCTGTTGAACATAAAGCATTGATTATTATTTAATTTTTTTTTTTGGTAGTGAAGAAGGAACTCTTATAATACCATAACAAAATTTCATTGTGCTAAAATATTATCTTCTGCAAAAATAAAGGCGCGAAAATTTATAAATTTTAAAAAATGCTTAACTTAAAAAGCCGTGTGGGGATATAGATAAAAAGCTAGTATTTTCAAAAAATATAGGCCAGTTATTATATCTACTTAGTACCGTTTTGATATTTTCACTCTATTACGGTACTAGGTCAACTATATCTTAAATTGAAACCTTCAAAGCGAATGATCATAGAAAAAAAGCACGGAAAGGAATGTTGACTCTGCAAGGAGAGATTAACTACAGGATCAATTCTTGAAACGAGGAAAATAAATTCCAGGTCTACATCCCTTCAATGTGAAGGGTAAACTTGAAAGCAAAAACAAATTCTTTGCATAAAATTTGGAGAGATAATAAAAACTTTTTTTGTAATCACTTTTATATAACCAAAAAAGGCGGCATATCAAAGAATGCCTAGGGCAGCAGCAGGCTTAAATCCGCCACTGTCAACAATACTTGAAAATATGCAAAAAATTATGCATACATTCAAGCTCTCATAACAGGCAAGCCTTCAGCTACATCGATTAGACTTTTCAATGTATAATAGCAAAAAGTCATAGAATAGAGCTTTTGAAACGAGAAGACCAGACCTGTGACGGACTTGGATCACCAGAGCAACTTAGTTTTCATTCCATAGCAAAAAAACACATTTGTTATTATATTGCGTTAAACATTAGTTTTTCAAAGAAACGAAACTTGTAGTGATTGCTTCTTTCGATTGCCATAGCAAAAAATCAACATTTCGATTAAAGGCCGTAAATTCCTTTTTTTCAGGTTTGGTCCAGTTTTATGTTTAGGTTTATTTATTTATTTATAGTACAGGACAAGGTATGTGTTAACAATTAAAATTTGTATACATGAATATATAAAATTGATATTAATAATATATAAACTAATTACAAAACTTTTTTTTTCCTTAAGAATAATACGTTAAAAGGGCCTTTTAAAATGTAAAGCATTGCTTAAAAATTTTATATTGCTGGGTAATGAATTCCAAAGACGAATAGAATGTATAGAGAATTGCCACTCGGATACCATAGTCCCAATGCCTTAATTAAATTAAATCGTTGGCTCTTCGGGAACTTGCAAACAATATTCTCACAAAAAGATTGGGTTCACGTATGTGTGTAATTTTGTATAGCTTCGCATTTTCAGAAGGTCCCCAGATCCCAGTAAAAATTTGCATGTTTTTTTAAGCACTAAGGCAATAAAGCGCATAATATATAATACGCTTTAAAAGAAGAGCTTATTGTAGCGCAGTGAATGTATATGAAATAAACTATACAAAAAACAGATCTTTTACTGCTGATACAATGCAGGTTTTAAGCGAGAAAGTTTCATATACTTACAGTTTTAGTGGTGAAAATGGTGATGATTTTCAGCGCTTCAAAAATCATTTTTTTAATCAAAAATGTAGTACTCAAAAATAGGAACTCGCCATACAATAATCAGCAGCGATATCAGCAGGTATGTAAGCACTTATATTATTTTCTCATAGTAGAGACCTGCTTTATTTGAAGCTATTTTTTTACTGGGATGGTACTCCCTATGTGCTGATATGCGATCATACTTTGATAGGCCGAAAACATATCTCAATACAGCATTAAACGCCACATTTAGTTTACGTAGGCTAGAGGCACCACAAGAAACAAAGATTTCCCGTCCAGTGTGGGACGATCACTTCGGAAAGCATCGACAAAATTCATTATATAGGTTTGAGTGACCTAGAAGTGAATGAGCATAACTTTACTAAGATCACGGAAACATCGACTTCTATTTTGTCCGCAAAATTGCTAATAACAAACTTATCGAAATGAGGGAAGCATCGTCTCCTTCAAATATAGAATAAATGCGATCGTCTGACTGTTTCAGTAATTGGATTAATAGTGCTATCACACCGAATTAATTTGACGTTGCATATCTATTAATTAACCAACAAGCAATTTAAAAGAGAGTTATATAATTTTTTTTCACAGAAATTCAACTTTTAATCGATTTTTAATATCACGCCGACTTTTTATTTTTCTATGTGCACACAAGTCAAAATTGAAAAAGTAGTCATAACTTTTAATTTAGTGACTGCTATGTTTTTCTTCCGACGGGGTTTGTTTGAATTTGGAACGATTTTCTGTCATCCCACGTCATATTTGGTTAATAAACAGACCGGTTTCTGCTATGTGCCATCTTCAGTATTCTATTGAATACTGTTCAATAGTACACTGAAGATAGCATATAGCCGAAACCGGTCTGTTTATCAATCAAATTTGACGTGGGATGACGAAGAATCTTTCCAAATTTTAATTTTGTCCTGAGATTATTATATATTTTTTGTTTTCATCGAGTAGATGTATAGCGCTTTCAACCCCTATACTAATTTTTTGTGATGTTTTTTTTTTGCCAAAATCATTCCTAACACAACCGCGAAAGCAAATGTAACGCTCAAGACAGAAATATAATAAAAAGTTTAAAAATATGTTTTTATTTTAGGAACTATTAAATAAAAATTCTATCATCTCATATATTACATTGGCAAAAAAATGCGTTTAGAATGAGAATCACCCATATAAGGTATATATAGTACCTACATTAATTAAGGAATTCACAAGGTGTACATAGTACAACATTTCAAATAGGACATATTTGAATACCCTGTCATATGTTCAAATACTAAAGGCGAAAAAACTTCAAAAATTAAACATCAAAGTATTAAATAAAAAATATTTATGTACATACAATAAAAATACAAAAATTAAAACTCAAATTAGAATCGGTTTTATGTGAAAATTATTCAGCTGAAAACATAGCACACCATAAAAACATATATACATAAGTTGTAGATAGTGTCATATATTTTTTTATTGAGAATATCAATAACACACATACAACTGTTGTGTAACGTTAGTACCTACAACAGTTAGAACACTTAGGACTACCTTGTGAATTCCTCGATGTATTTACTAAATCTAATAAATAAATAAATATACAAGAATTAAAAAATTTAGCTAAAGCTTAAATAATATTTTTCAACTTAAAACAACACAGTTCAAAGAAAATACGCAAAAATTCTAATAATCATGAGCATCTCTTAAATAAATATTAGTTTAAAGTCATTATTATCTATCGTATACTTAGTGGATCGTTGCACTAGACAGAGCAAATAAATCCCAACTGAAAAATTAAATTTACGCTTATGATACATTTCTTGCATTAACTAGTTTACACTATTAACACACGTTAGTTGTATTTACATAAATACCTTAACCAAATAGTTAAATAAGTCGCATGGGTAAAATGATTGAAAAGTAAACATGTTCTAGTTGACTAACAAATCGTATATTTTGCATAAATTTTCAATTTAAGATATGCATGAGAGTTTCTTTAGCGTCGAAATCCATTAACAAATAAACCGAAAAAAAATTTTTTTTTTCTTAAGGACATGAACATAAGAATTTGACTGACAAATAAGTTATAGTGAAAATGAATACACACAACTTAAATAGCTGCTTAAAAAATAAAATAAGATGTGAAGAAGATGAAAACTATACAAATTTTTTTCTCTGCTATATACCTTTAGCAAACGGCAAACGAACGAAGTGAAAAAATGTAAATAAAAAGCAGGAAAATGTAAACATCATCAAAAAATTGGCATGCTTAGCACGGTTCAATGTTTTTGTAGCAGAAAAACTAAAAGAAAATACTGATTGTGTAAAAAGGAAAATGAAAACAATTTTTGTAGGTAGCTATTCACAAACTTATGAGCAACGGAACAGCAATTTATTTTGCAATACAACGCCCACACAACAGTAAAAAAATGCCAAACGAAACAACATTTAACATTTTCTTTTATTTTTTAAGGGTTTGAGCCTGATTTTATTACACTGATAAATGGTATACAACAAAACGGGACGCCAAAGTAAAATCGTACTAACCGAATATAAGTGAAACGTTATAAATGGCTGCGATAAAAAATATATACATATATGTGTAAGTAAGCCTGCGAATACAAGTGCTAGCTCAAGACAGCTTATGACTATAACCCCTTAAACCAAAGGCGTACAATTTAGGATCAATGCGTGGCAAAAAAAACAAAAACAAGAAAAAAACAAGGATATAAAAAAAATTAAAAGTAATATAATGCCAATTTAAAGGTACACAGATGCCTAACAACTTTCGCAATCCCATACACTCCGAACTGCACATGTTTAAATATAAGTTCACATACATATGCACTCATGGATTCTCCCAGCAAACATTTTTTACAGATTTCGATTCAAAATTGACAGAGAAACGTTATCGAAAATAGTATGCGTGGTTGACAAGAAAGCGGGCCTCTTTGGCTGATGACATTCTAAGAACATTGCTGAAATTTTGAAGAAAATTCTGTACAAATTCTAAAGAATTTTATAAAGAAATTCTAATAGAAATTTCGATATTTCTGCACAATTACGAAAAGTAAATGAGAATTATTACGAAAACTAATATTTGGTAAAATGCAGAAGTGTGACTGCTCAAAGTTTTAATTCGTAGGTTAGAAATTTGCAGACTATTCTGTTAAATATCTTAAAGAAAATTAACTTGGCAAGTGGAATAGTCTGATATATTTCAGAAAATGTGCGGAACCGTCGTACCAGAAAACAGCCAGATATGCCTGAAGGAGTTTTAGGTAACTCGGGTGATTGTCTGGGAAAGTCGCAGACGTCAGATATATCGACAAAAAATATTTCCTGGGCTGTTCTATTTAATCTAAAAAAAAAACAATACAAAAGTATGAGTTCTCATAAAAATTATTGAGTGCTTACACATTCATACATACATCGACACTATGATTACTTACTCTGTAAGTCTTTTGCTTACATACTTTAAAGCTTAGTACAAAAATTCTTTAGCGTTGAACAATAGATTGAAATGAACCTTTATACCAATGTTTATGTCTAGCACAAATGAAATAAAAATTTTACGAGATAAGAATTTTTGAATATCATAAATGTAAAAATATAGTTTTTAATAAATTAGCTTCAAAATTTGGCAATATTGTTGAAGAAGAAAGGATACGTTTGGAAAAATCATTTCAGTGGCATATATAGGGATAATTCTATTTGTAAAGTGGGGGATACCAACCATAAGATCAAAATCGACAAGAAATTCATCTAGAAGTTCTTACTGGGAAGATAAGGTCCTTTCCATAAGGATCATCACACATAAGAATTGTGATCACATTCGTCGGAGTCACATAACAAGTGGCGATAAGCAGCGGTACACTTACGAGTATATGCACTGACGTTGGAAGCGTGGCGGCTTCCGCAAACACTGTTTTTTTCTTCTGCTATGTACGATGATAAATTAAATTAATGCTGATTTTTCAATTGTTCCTGGGAATATTGGTCATCAAGAGTGACTACTCTTAATATGGCTAAAATTTCAAAAAAGTAATGCTTGACTAATCAAATCTTGTATCAAGGGTTGTGTACTTGGCTTAAAAAAATCCGTCACAGAAAAATCTAAATTTTATTTTCAGTAAAAAGTGCAATAATTTAATTAAATTTTTTTCCAGAAACGGACATACTAGGAATTTTTAAATTTAAACAAAAATGTCTTAATAACACTGCACAGTGGGGTAGAATAAAAACATTTTTGAAATAAATCAGCCATTTCAAATGGCATAATTCAATCAATACATAATTTTGAATGAATATAAGCGAGGAGCATGCCTAAGAAGATTAGTTTTGCCATTGCTGATAAGCGCAGCTGTCAAGTTCCACAATAGAATGCTTTTTATTTTATTATTTTTCGCTCGACTTCAATGTTTTTGCATTCGTATAGCATTATAGGGTTCTAAAAATATTATGATTGCTTCAGCACTTATCTTATCATTTAAAAATTGATATTTCTAAACTTTTCAAAACCTACTTCCACTATTTTCAAGATACCTGATGCAAATTACAACCGACTGCAAAAAGTTTTCTCTGTTAGGTAAACAACACAAAACTTCAAATTGTTCCAAAAAAGTTGATGGAAATATTCTGCCTGTGCTGGAAAATAGCTTTTAATATGCAAAAAAATTTATTTGTTGTGCTTAGCTTATCTCTATGCCAACATTTCGTTGGTTGCTAATGCCAACTCCTCAGTAGATCTTTAAAAAACGGTTCCACATTTGTTGTCCTCCACGGGAGGAAATATAAAATGCTAAGCCGATGAACCACATTTGAAAAGTTTTTAAAACGCCTATGCTTATAGTTAGACTCTCAAAAAATAAATGAGAATCTCAATACACAAGCATAACAGTTTTATTAAGAAAACATCAGCATTGAGAATATCGACGATATTCCACGCTGGTAAGACTGGAATGGAAAAAGCTTAAAATAGTTGAACATGCTAAGAAAAGACAGTTAGTGAAGTTCCGACCATTTAGACAAAGTTCAATAAGGTGCGACTCGCCACAAGATGGCGACAATGTGTTAATTGAGCTTACTAATATTAGTAGAATTTTCGCTATAGTGTTGTTGCCACTGTCAGTGGTAGTGTGGGCAAAGGACTCTGATGAGTAGACTTGGCGGTCACGAAACAGCTGCCAGTTCAACCTTCCGTACAGCCAAATTTTTCTTTGAATGTTCAATATTTACATGCTTTAGAATTTCTTTCATAAATAAAAAATAATTTGATCGAAAGATTAAATTAAAAATGAACTTAAGCCAAACTAATTTAATAACTTTGTATAAAAACCATAGAGTTCGACTAAAAACACATAACTCAATTATGAAAACATAAAACTTTACAAATGAACAACACAACATACCATTTTGATTCGATATGTTTATTTTTCCTACAACTTTTATATAATTAGTCAACCTTTAGTGGACAATAAGTGCAATTATACGACAAAAAAAAAATAAACCTCTTATTTTCAAAATGTATTTATTCGACATATTCTCAGGAACTTATGCGCAAAAAAAGTTATTTTGATTTGTTGTGGCTAACTCATCAGTAGATCTTTTTTTGCACATAAATTTTTGAGAATATCTCGAATAAATATATTTTATAGTTTTTAATATTAAAATTGCAAATGTTTTGAATTTTTAAAAATGTTTGCCATAAAGAGCTAAATCATCCGTTTTTCTAGCCATAACCGCAAAAAAGATGTAAGTGACATAATAATCGATTGGCTTAGAATAGTTGAACATTCTAAGAAAAGCCAGTTAGTGAAGTTCCGAACATTTAGGGAAAGTTAATTAATAGGTGCGACTCGTCACAAGATGGCGACAGTCTATTAATTGAGCTTACTAAAATTAGTAGGATTTTCGCTACAGTGTTGTTGCCACTGTCAGTGGTAGTGTAGGTAAAGGACTCTGACGAGTAGACTTGGTAGTCACAAAACAGCTGTCAGTTCAACCCTCCATACATCCAAATTTTTCTTTGAAGGTTCAATGTTCACATGATTTAGAATTTCTTTTTAGATAAAAAATAATTTGATCGCAAGATTAAATTAAAAATGAGCTTAAGCCAAACTAATTAAATAACTTTGGTTTTTATCCATACAGTTCGACTAAAAATTCATAAAGCAATTTTTTTTAATTTTTAATTTATAAAAATTTATGTGAAGAAATTGCGAATATCCAATGTAGCGTGTAAGCTTTTGCTCCAAAATATTAGATATTCGTATTTTATTCACATATTTTTATTTTAATAAAAAGTTCATAAAAAATGAACATTAAATATATCGTTAAAATATACTAACCTTTTTCTCCAATTGGAACTACTATGCACCGTCGTCATGGTAGCAGGATATTGTAATAAGCTATTTGACGTTTTGGTAAGAAATAATTTTTCCGTATATTGGTTAGTAGCCCATAGCACAACCTCTCTGTTAAGGGGTGAAAGGAAGCCTATATTTGTTTTGTTGTTAGAAATCGTTTTATTTTGGCCCTCATCCTACTCCTTGATCTCCAATCTGGTTTGGGAGCGGGTATGGAGGATTTTGAATACTCTAACTTCAGCTTATTTATGATATACTAAAAATTCCTTACACAATAATACTGAATTAAATGAAATTCTATCCATTAACGTCTTACACCCACTCTTTTTCGTAAACAAAAAAAAACAATTTTTTATAACTTTTCGTCGCCTAGTAGAGACAATAATTTTATTAAAAACAATTTATATTGAATTTTATTGTTGTTAACATTATCTTTGATAATTTGATCTGTTGACTCGTATGTATCGTAAAATAGATGCCTCATATTTCATATTTGTTAACACAAATGTCTGTGAAACCGAATATCAAAGTTGTAAAAAACTAAAGGAAAGCTTTTATATTTAGGAACATAAAAAACGTATAAATAAATAAATGTGAGTAAAGTATTTCTTTAACAGTGTGGGTGTGTTGTTACTTATACACATATCCATATTTATTCGGTTAAAAGTCTTTGGGGAGTTAAATCATCTTAAAGCATATCATGTACGTGATAACGTAGCGTGTAATAAATATAAATAACAGTTTCTAGGGAAAATCATATTTAACTGTGTCCCAGTATAGGTATCCATGCGTATTGTACTGATACATGTATTTAAGTTTTTCTTTGACTAATAGTTACTTGTAATCGCATTAACATGACACATTTTATAAAATAATCAAAAGAAAATATGTAAGAGCAGCAACGACGCACAATAATTATTTCTATAAATATTATTAAAGACAAGACGTAAATTTGATCAGAACGGTAACTTTAGCAAACGGTCGTATGACTTAAAGTACTTAAAATTTAAAACGTTAAAAAAATCAAGGTATGCGGTTATGATGTCAGATTTAACATTTCTTTTGTAGAACTGCCATACGAGTATGAAAGTTTTAACATTTTTTCTTCTTTAGTTCATTATACTAGTAACGAAAGATTACTTGAGCTTTGTTCTATACAATACTTCTTTATTGCATCAAATATAAGATTAAAATATTCAAAACATTATACATTTTCTAGTGTTGATATATCTGTGTGTAAAAGAAAGCCATGAAATATTTATAGACTATTTTCATATTTTTTTGCTTCCTTTTTTTATTAAAAATTTTCACGTAAACAAGTACCCATACAAAATTATATCAAATATGTTACGATTTTATTTTGTTTTCTTGGTACGAGAAAGTTTATTTATTTAAATACTTGTGTATATGCCTGTGTTGACGGTGACAGGTGCCTTTAGTTAGTTGTCAATGTAAAGTTAACTTTCTAAAAACCATAAAACTGATGACAATAAAGTCTTGTCATCAAAAATGTCACTCAAGCATGTATGAGAAAATATAAAAAAAAATTGGGCTAAAGCCGAATTAGTTGATACACAAAACTAGATTACCAAACAAAATGGCGGGAATATAAATTGTGGCTGCTGAAAATATATTTTTTATATTGTGTGAAAAATTTTGTATATTTTATCAGAAATTAATCTTAAAGCACTTGCCCATAGTATTGGGTAGACATGAAGTTCGTTCAAAAGGAATTTACTTATATCTAGCTGCACTGTTAATATATCAAACATAGCATAGATTAAATATAAAATATATGTCTATAAAATTTCAAGTGTTTCATTTTGATAGAGTGATTGAAATAGTTACTACCGGGTCGATATCCATCCATAGGCGTCATATTAACATAAGCGTTAAAACAGACATTTTGCAGAACATGCTATTTGTATTATTTCCATATTGGTGATTATTTTCTAACAGTAATTTTTTCGTAAAACTATTCAATTCTAAAATAGAACTTTTTGTTTGTTTTTTGTTTGCAAATTATTATTCCATTTTTGAGAAAAAATTAAACTGCAAGTGGATTTTGCTACAATTATTAAATCTCGCGAATGATGATCAAATTATTAGGCGCCATTTAATGTTAAGCAGATATATTAAGATACAATTTTCTGTGTATATCTTATTACATACAATAGAACATGCAATAGAAAATGTGTTCAAATTATTTGTTGGGACGAAGAACATAACCAAAAACTAGGTAAGGACATGCCACGGAGCTGAAATTTCAGTGATATTGCAAGTTACCTTTCGACTTCAATTTGCAATTTAAAAATAGCTTTACGAAACATGTTAATGAGGAGCCAATTTGCATCAAACATTCCTTAATAAATTGATAATTGTGACCAGTAAGACTGGACATGAAAAACGACAGTTAGAAAATAATCATTCACATATTATGTTAACAAGAAGGTTTAATACAAAATACATCTCGACGACTGTACTAATCGTTATATTGGTTGTATGTCCTAAAGTTTTTATAAATAATTTGTGGTATTTTTCATTAAATTTTATTATTTAACTAACGAAGAAAAATTTTTATAAATCGGATGATATTTAGATCCAATATCTGGAAAATACTAAACCCAAGTTTTGAAAAATTATAAATTTTTTTTTTCAAACCAGTATAACTCACTAACTATAAAAGATAAGTGTACAACCCAACATGTTTCTTTTATATCGTGTTGAGGGCTAGAATAAAACAAAAAAATTTTTTTTTTAAATCCGATGAGAAACAAAAAAATGACATGGCCGAAGTGCTCACAATTTTGAGACTTCAAACCTCCAGGCCTGAGCAAGTAAGATAGCTGATATTAAAAATATAAGTATAAATCCTCCTCTGCTATGTACATGTGAAATTTTATTTAGATAGCACAATCCGTCTAAAAATTTTTATTCTGTCCCACTGTGCATTGCTGCAAACTAAAAAAAAGACTGGTAATAAATATGCAGCTTCTAATGAATTTATCTAATAATTCGAATCGGTGTAGTGAATGAGTCAAGGTTTCAGAATCGTCCCTTTAAAAGTTTATAGCTACACTAGTTACGGAGCTAAAGGGGATGAAATTTTGCTACCTCTGGTATAAAAAAACATTGTGAGGCTTTCGTAAATACTGACCAATTTGAAAAATTTTCAGCGCGCTAAATTTTGCTGCTAGTAAAAAAATCAAATTTAAGGAAGAAAATTTTTTTATTATAAAAAATACCTATAAAGTTTTATTTTTTTTTCTGAAATTTATACTGTCAGTCCTATATACGTATTAAACAATTATTGATGTACATTTTACCGATAATGATGTTGTAATGTAAGTGGCAGAGAAAAGAAAAAATAACCGGCACAGCATGATATTCAAGCAAAGACTCAAAATATTACAGAAGAAAGAAGGCTGTTTATTTAACCAGATCCACCTATCTATATTTATTCCAATGCGTTTGGCTCGCTATCCCTCAGTTTTCGAGTAAATTGCGAAAAACAGAAGTATTTCGAAATATTTAGGAGTTGTTTTTTATTAATTTTTTTAAGAGAAATAACAAAATCAGGCATTTAATGCCTATCACTTAACTACTTAATGCGTTACCTTCTGTGGGAAAGGGATAGTGTGAGAAAACAGGTGGTGAACTGTAGAGGCATTGAGTTGGTTAATCTATATAGCCATTTATTAGTTCTTTTACTTCGCCGACGGTTCTGCTACATACAATAACGACGAAGGAGGGTAGTGTGAAGTGCATTAGGATATGTTAGTATTAATCGCTGCCGGTACTGCTAAAGTGATCAGTGCTATACCTTCATCACCTTACCAGTCCAACAACAACCAACACAGTAACACACCAATGCACATGAGTAAAATGCATGATGTTGTTGGCTTGCCTGAAATCAGTCTTGAACTCAAGACCTCTGGGTTTGTAGTCAAACGCGCTAACTACACAGCCAACAGCATCCTCAAATTAACTTGAAACTTGAGGGGTATCCAAACGGAGCTAATATTCGAATTCAGCGTGTCAAAATGTATGTATATAGGTAGGTGGCCATGGTTAAATAAACGGACCACTTAATTTTTTTGTCATATTTTGTGTCTTTGCTGGAAAATTATGCTTTTTCTGGAGATATGTAAAATGTATATCAATAATTTTTCAGCACGTAGTTAACAAATGCATTTAGAGCCCACAGTTTAAGTTTCAGAAAATAAATAAAAAATGTTTAGTTATTAATTTTTAAAATTTTTTTAGTATTAAAATTTTCTTCGTGAAATTAAAGTTTCTTTTACCAATTTTGCCATAGCAGCTACATTTATGGCCGGGAGGTGTTCATTTAAGGCAAGACTCATGCCAATTATCCCTCCAACATAATGTCGTTCATGGATTTTTAAGACACGCTGCACAAAATAATGATTTTCGACCACTGCCAAATGTAAAGTGCATGAACAAAATGAAAAAAAGGTCCGCTAAACATATCCTTAAAGTAAGACCTTTAACCGTGTTAAAACAAAAAAATTAATATTTTTAGATAAATTTTTAACAATTTCAAAGATAATGAAAGAATTTTTTTTTTTGAAGAATTAAAGTTTTTTTTAGTAAAATTACAAAGTTTTTAGGTTAGATCGTTTTTATGACTTAAATGGCTCAAGATACATATATCAAGGCGTTTTTGCCTGTGTTTAAGTAAGATTTTATCAGCAGTTTAATAATGCGCTTTAAGTTGATATTAGATGCTTACCAAAAAAGTTACAACCGAAAAACAAAATAAAGCCAAAAATCGAGGTAATAAATTAAAAACTTTAAAAACATTTTTTGATATATTTTTTCGTTATCTTGTCTAGCAAAATTAAACGTGCTTTACATTTTACAAATCGGTCAGTATTTACAAAAGTTACAAGCTGCACAATGTTTTTCACACCCTAGGTAGACAAATTTTACTACAGTTAGGTCCGTTGCTAGTTTAGCTAAAGACTTCAAGAGACGCGATTCTCAAAGCTTAGAAGAAGTTCCATACTTATTACCACTTTATTTTTAATTTACACTACTGTGCTCAATTCCAAAAGTTTTTTCCTACGGTTTTATATTCGATTTATATAATTTTCTTAAAATCAAAATAGACAAGCTCGTTACAAAACAATTTCTGTTTTTGAAATTTTATTTACTTCTTTCAGCTGCAAATAAGACAGAAATTTTAAATAAAAATAAATAGAAAATGTCATTAAGATTAACATTTTAAAAACATTTATTAACAAGAAAATGAATTATTGGTAAAGAGATATTTATTCCATTTAAAAAATACAACCGCAAAAAGAAACTTTATTTGTCGGTTTATTTTTTTTATAAATATTTAAATTCAATTATAAACTTTTTATCCACATATGTACATTAGGGGGTCCCAAAAAAATTTTTTTTTATTTTCATACGTGCTCAAGCATAATTTGAAAGCTCAAGTAAAGTAAAGTATTTTTTTAGATTTTTTCAGATTTTTTAGTAAAGGTTTAAAGTTGAGAAGTAACGATACGCCATTTTGCGGATCCGATACCGATACTTAAAAATAAATATTACCGATACCGATTTCGATACCGATACGAATATTGAAATTGAGTTCAAGTTTAGATTAACAAAACTCAAGAAGTGCACTTTTCTTATTATACAAACTTACAGTGTAAGCGATTTCTAATATTTAAAATTAATATTACCCAGTATAAAAATTCTGGAAGTAATTTTTAAGGAACTACAATTTCATTGCTTCCCAAGAATCTATTTTAAAAATATGCAGATAATTAGTAGAAAAGCAAGTAAAAATGTTTAATTTCTTTATAATTTTAAAAACTGCTCGCCATGCTTTTTAAGAAATCGATGTTTAAAAGGACATTTATCAACTAATATTCTTCTAAATAACGTAATAGCCTAATTATTAAAAGTCTTCTAAAAGTTTATATCTATTCACTTAAAGGCAGTTTTGTGTATAAATTCGCATAAAAAGAAACAAGTTGTGCAAATGGGTAATTTTTCATCCCTTTTCCTTGAGGAAAAATCATTATAGAACACCGAAAAAGAAGTTTGTCTTTACATCGCTTCCAATTCGGTGATTGGGACCGAAAAAGAGAACTTCTTGCAATGACAAGTATATGCAAAACTAATTAGAAATTATCAAAATTTGTAATACTTCCGGATCGCGAATTCTACATTTTCAGGAGTTCTTTGGAGTGTCTTCTTTTGCTGGCAATAAGATTTAAAAAATAACGATTTGAATTTGATTCATAGTAAAATCAACAAAAAAGAAATTATTTTTTTACAAAATATTAATAGGATATTAATAGGATTAAAAAAATAACGAAATGAGTTTAGTTCGTGGTAAAATTAACAAAAAATAAATCATTTGTAAAAAAAAACTCCGAAAAAAAAGTATCGTCGTATCAACAGTAAAATATCGCCGATACCGATGTATCGGAAAATCTGAAGTTTCGCCGATATATCGGTATCGGTATATGTTACATCCCCAGTTTAAAGGTAACACAAGTCGAATTTTTTTAAAAAATCGGGTTTGCCTGCCGTTTGTGAGTTTCTTCATAACTTTGTCAAAAAGCATGATTTTCTTCACTTTTGAGAACACAAGTTTAAATAAAATTATCCCAGCTTTAATTTTGTGTGCAAAAACTACAAGTTTTGACAATGAATTTGCTCATTTAGGTACCCTACATTACAATTTTTCGTAATTTTTTCATAAATGTCGGAAATAACGTCTTATAACTTTTAAAATTTCTATTAAAATGAAAATAACTAAATTAAATAAATTTATTTGCTTTTACCGTTTCTGAGTTATAGCCGTTTTTATCTTTGTACCCATTTTATAATATTATTATAAGTTGTTTGTCAGTTTACCACTCATAGCCAACAAACGAATAAAAATCAAATGTTTTTTTTACTTTGTTTAAAAATTATTTATTTGGGTTCTCACGATACGATTGATGTTCAGACTAGGATCTGAGAATTCACTATTAGCGAAGCTTTACGGCAACTAATTGCGGTTCTGTCACGACTTACTCAAAGCTGGTGTTTTGTGAGGAACTTCTGTATCTTACTTCAAACTACCAACATCATGTGCAGTTTTAAGATTTCACGAGAAATCTTACGGATCTCTTCAATTGTTTTGCACAAATCTTTAAGATTGTTCGCTATTATTTTAGCGCTCTATGTGACAGTATATTTTTGCAAGGGCATCAATCATTTTTCACCACACACTTCTTGTTTTCAACGAATGCATTGCAATTTTTAAATATAATTACAAATTTGTTTTACTACTCCATAATACGAAAGACTTACCGGTGCAATAAAATAACAGTTTTTCAAGATATTTGCAACAAATTCGTTGTAATTCTCAGTATTCAAAGAAAACGAAAACTTTTATATACACAAAATGATTCATTTGATTTATCTATCGGCCAGCTGATTACAAAGCAAAATATTTTAAATTTAAGAATTTAATATTCATCGGGAACAAACTTTAAAAAAGGTATAAATCTGGAACCGTAAGACCAAATTAAATTTTTTTATTTAAATTATTTAGAATCTATCTGTCTTTAAAACTGCAGCACTGGGACAACCTAATGTACACATACTTACATATTTACATACAGCCATATGTCCAGTATAAAACATGCGACTTTGCTATAGCTTTGAACAAAAAATCCTGCACAGAAATTTTGTTTTCTTTTATTATAACATCTCTTTAAAATTACTTGTTTTTCGTCAATGCCTTTAACCGTCCATTGTGTACAGAAAAAATTTTTTAATGCCATTTCTTTTTCATTTGGGGAATAACATGCAAATTTGATTCTACGTACGTTTTTTCTTTATTTTACTGTTGATTTCTTTTTGTAACCAAGAAAACCCAACAAAATAGCAAACAAATGTAAGAAAACCTCGCTCAGCATCATGTCCATCATGCAAAACATTCAAATTATTCAGTTCTTGTCTGACTAGAAACCGTTACAAGCCGAAATCAGAAAGTATGCATGTGTCTGTGTAGTTGATTGTGTTTCTGTGTATCAGCGTGTGTCCATGCATGACTCGGAAAGCCCACATTAATAAGAAAAGCAAAAATAGAAGCAGCATTGGTATTTCTGCACAGTACAAGCCCAAATACTGTCATTAAGTTACTGAGAATTGAAAGTATCGCTATAATAAGTGGTGCGTATTTCAGATTTGAATACAAAGAGATGAAATTAAATGTTTCTTAGAAATAGTTACACTTAACTTTAATTAACACAGCTGAGTTTTAAAATTGTATACAAATATACACCGGTAGGCTTCAATTTTTAAACTGGTCTATCAGCCTACGGATTTCAGTTTCGATATCATCCAAATAATTTTATTTAGTCACTAGATCTATTGGATGTTTTCTGTTTATATGGTTGAATACCTGTAATTATTATACAACTATTATAAAATTAGAAGCTTTTGATGATCTTAGTAGAAAAATCCAATGTGATGTTCGATGAACTGATCACATTTTTCATGTCTCAAAAGAAGCATTTAAAATGATTAGTTATATAAAACGGAGCAAACAGTATTTCGCTCCATCTGATCTCCTTACCATTTATACAAACTGTATTTGAACGGAAAGAGGATACAATTCTTATGTTTAGGATATAGCTTCAAATTCAATTTTTTAAGATACTAGTCCGCTTACATGATAGAGCATATAACCTCATCGGTGACAGAAGGGTAGCCAATTCTATTGCTTTACTGGAGAATCGACACTGTATAGGATGTATTTCGTTAAAATAATAACATACTAATGAGAGTAGCGAGCTTGTTCCGGAAGCTTGGCCCGTTTTACGAACAAAATATTCTTAGCTGAAATCACAGCCATTTCTAATATATGAGCCAGCCAATGACACTATGCATTACAAGGAAAATGTGTTCTTTAGCTGAATATTTCGTATGCATGGCTGTTTCTTGTAACTTTCTCTCATTCTTTGTATAGCTACTTATCCTACTTTCGGCACAATACCCTTCATGATTAGAGGTCACTAAAATAAAAATATTACTAATAGCTGCTTTACACTATCTCACAAACCGTTCGACTTCTGTAGAAAATGTAATCCCGATCTAATGAGTTTATGGAAAGTTAAAAAAAACAGACCGGTTTCGGCTATAGCCATCTTCAGTGTTCTATTGAATACTAAATCGTTTTTCTGTTGTACGTTTTTTCTTTTATAATTCGTTTGTATACCTAACTTCCTTCCTTGATCCCTTTTGTATTCTGCTCCCTATTTCTCTCTCCCGCTCATTCTCTCTCTCTTTCTCTCGCCTCTATATGCTTTTGTGTGTCTCTACCTGCTACCTGTTTCTCTTACTATTATGTTTGTGTTTAATATTTGGTTTATAATCTGCTCTATTAGTTATCAGTTGTTTTATCCTTACGTAGGTAATAATCCGTAATTGTACGTTTCTGGGTAATCTTTTTGTCTTGTTCATTTTCTACTACGTTGCCTGTACTATGGTTTTCTTTTGTGTAAAAATATTTTAACGGTTCAAATATTACGTCTGAAGCAATGTTTATTTGTTCATTTATTATTCTTCCGTCAAATATTTTTTGCTTGTATATTTCCATGTTCTCTAATACGTTCAGTCGCCGTCCTTTATGTTGTGAATGTAATAGTTTAAATGTTTTTCTAATATGTCCTGGTGTACATTTGTTGTCGAATATGTGGTTTGCGAAATTCGATTCTGGTGTTATTCCTGGTTCTCTCAGTTTCTTGTTGTAGTCTCTCATGTGCTCGCGAAATCTTGTTTTTATCTTTCTTCCAGTTTGTCCGATATAACTGTGTTGGCATGTGCAAGTTAATTTGTACACTCCTTGTTTATCTAGGAAGTCTGTTTCGTTTGTTCTGTTCTGTAGTATTCTACCCAAGTTGTTTCTTATTTGGAATGCTGTGTTAATGTTGTGTTTTCTAAAAAATGTTGCCAGTTTGTATGTTGATTTTCCCATATACGTAAAGGTAGCCCAGGTTTTCTTTTCTTGTTCCTGTTCTCTGTTCCGTTTCTTACTTGCCTCGATATCCTTTCTAATCTTGTCAACTAGGTCTTTTTTATATCCGTTGTTTTCCGCTATGTTATATATTATTCCTAACTCTTTCATATAGGCCTCACGTGTTAGGGGTATTCGTTCAAGTCTCGTTATTAATTGCCTAATTGCTGCGTTCTTATGTTGTTGAGGATGGTTTGATGAATTGTGAACTATTGTATCTGTAGCGGTTGGTTTTCTGTATATTTCGTATTCAATTCTATTTAAGCTCTTGTTTGCCCTAATCGTTAGGTCTAGGTAGTTTATCCTTTCGTTCTCCTCCACTTCCATTGTAAATTTTATGTTTTTGTGTTGTTTGTTCAGTAGATCCAGAATTTGCTCCTCCATATTTCCTTCTATTACACATATAACATCGTCCACGTATCTTGCATAGAATGTTACCCCAAAATTTGTTTTTAACTCCTCTACGTATTTCTCTTCTAAATTTTGCATAAATACTTCCATGAGTATTGCTGATGTTGGATTTCCCATTCTTAGTCCGTTGATTTGCCTATATATGCTATTGTTGAATTTGAAGTAATTTTGCTCCTATGTGGCTTTTAGCGTGCTTGTGCGTTGCATTGAAAAATCCATGTCTTCTGTTTTATTGAGTAGTGTTTTATGTAGAATGTTTATTGTCTCTGCTGTTGGGATTGATGGATATAAGTCTTTTATATCAAATGAGACTAGTTTAGTATTTTCTGTTATCTGTATGCTCCTTATCTTGTTAACTAATTGCGTGGTGTTGGCTATTGTGTGTTTATTCTCTAGGTCCAAAGTATCTTTCAGTAATGTTTTTAAGTATTTCGATAGTCTATAGACTATCGAAATACTTAAAAATATTACATTTAAGTATTTCGATAGTCTATAGACTATCGAAATACTTAAAAATATTACATTTAAGTATTTCGATAGTCTATAGACTATCGAAATACTTAAAAACATTACTGAAAGATACTTTGGACCTAGAGAATGAACACACAATAGCCAACACCACGGAATTAGTTAACAAGATAAGGAGCATACAGATAACAGAAAATACTAAACTAGTCTCATTTGATATAAAAGACTTATATCCATCAATCCCAACAGCAGAGACAATAAACATTCTACATAAAACACTACTCAATAAAACAGAAGACATGGATTTTTCAATGCAACTCACAAGCACGCTAAAAGCCACATTGGAGCAAAATTACTTCAAATTCAACAATAGCATATATAGGCAAATCAACGGACTAAGAATGGGAAATCCAACATCAGCAATACTCATGGAAGTATTTATGCAAAATTTAGAAGAGAAATACGTAGAGGAGTTAACAACAAATTTTGGGGTAACATTCTATGCAAGATACGTGGACGATGTTATATGTGTAATAGAAGGAAATATGGAGGAGCAAATTCTGGATCTACTGAACAAACAACACAAAAACATAAAATTTACAATGGAAGTGGAGGAGAACGAAAGGATAAACTACCTAGACCTAACGATTAGGGCAAACAAGAGCTTAAATAGAATTGAATACGAAATATACAGAAAACCAACCGCTTCAGATACAATAATTCACAATTCATCAAACCATCCTCAACAACATAAGAACGCAGCAATTAGGCAATTAATAACGAGACTTGAACGAATACCCCTAACACGTGAGGCCTATATGAAAGAGTTAGGAATAATATATAACATAGCGGAAAACAACGGATATAAAAAAGACCTAGTTGACAAGATTAGAAAGGATATCGAGGCAAGTAAGAAACGGAACAGAGAACAGGAACAAGAAAAGAAAACCTGGGCTACCTTTACGTATATGGGAAAATCAACATACAAACTGGCAACATTTTTTAGAAAACACAACATTAACACAGCATTCCAAATAAGAAACAACTTGGGTAGAATACTACAGAACAGAACAAACGAAACAGACTTCCTAGATAAACAAGGAGTGTACAAATTAACTTGCACATGCCAACACAGTTATATCGGACAAACTGGAAGAAAGATAAAAACAAGATTTCGCGAGCACATGAGAGACTACAACAAGAAACTGAGAGAACCAGGAATAACACCAGAATCGAATTTCGCAAACCACATATTCGACAACAAATGTACACCAGGACATATTAGAAAAACAGTTAAACTATTACATTCACAACATAAAGGACGGCGACTGAACGTATTAGAGAACATGGAAATATACAAGCAAAAAATATTTGACGGAAGAATAATAAATGAACAAATAAACATTGCTTCAGACGTAATATTTGAACCGTTAAAATATTTTTACACAAAAGAAAACCATAGTACAGGCAACGTAGTAGAAAATGAACAAGACAAAAGGATTACCCAGAAACGTACAATTACGGATTATTACCTACGTAGGGATAAAACAACTGATAACTAATAGAGCAGATTATAAACCAAATATTAAACACAAACATAATAGTAAGAGAAACAGGTAGCAGGTAGAGACACACAAAAGCATATAGAGGCGAGAGAAAGAGAGAGAGAGAATGAGCGGGAGAGAGAAATAGGGAGCAGAATACAAAAGGGATCAAGGAAGGAAGTTAGGTATACAAATGAATTATAAAAGAAACAACGTACAACAGAAAAACGATTTAGTATTCAATAGAACACTGAAGATGGCACATAGCCGAAACCGGTCTGTTTTCAAACCAAATTTGACGTGGGATGACGGAAAATCGTTCCAAATTCAAAAAACCCCGTCGGAAGAAAAGAAAAACACAACACTTAAAAAAAACAATAACAACACATTAGGGTAGGATTTTCTGCGGAAGTCGAACAGTTTGTATAATAGTCTAAAAACAGCTTAAATAACAGAATTAAAAAAAAATTCCTTACCCAAAGCTTAAATCGATCATATTCCTATGAAATTAGGGTAATTGCAGATAGGAAATATTAAAGAGAACTTTTCACAAAACCTAATACATCAGTAAGGCATTTCTGAGATAGGCATAGTCCTGAAGGAACCTATTACCTAGATATCTAAGCTTGCGATCCGCTAAAGACATAAGGTTGCAGAGACTGACTTCTCTTCTCGTTCTTCGTCTAAGAAGCCATAGGCATCCTTCATACGTCTCATTGTACAGTATCCCGCAATGATACTAACTTGTAGTACATGTAAATCCATGCAAATCTTGGAGATACTTTGTCTAATGTTCTGCTTTTAAATGCCAAAGAGATCTGAATATCCTGAAAATAATAGTTGTCGTCTTTTTCAACGTTCACTATTGTTCTCAATATAAAACTTAATCAAGGTAATATGAATATTATTTCGATTGTCTGCTATATCTAAGACCGAGCCAGATCTTTGGAATTAATTAGCCACTTAGTTTTCTCGGATGCCTTCATGCTCTCGAAGCCAATCTATCTTGACATGATGTTGTTTAAGCAAGCACAGATGTTGAATGCATGCATCATACTTCCTGCTCAAATTATTTCAATTAGGGCCCTTCTTCTCTATCGATAGTACTGTTCTTTGAGATGTACAACTCACTTATTTTCGCAACTTGGGTTTAGTATAAATATCTGTTTTGAATACGATTCAGACCTGGTGTAGTCGGAGTCAGACCAAGAAAGTGTAATATTTCGAACTAAAGATTTTTCCTTACAGTGGCTTCTACTTGGCAGTTTGGTGGAGAAGGGTTTGTCTAAATACACCACTGGAGTCATAAGTCCTCTTGGCTCTTCAGACCTTGCATTCATAAAATGGAGCCATGTCTATTATTGTCATGTCTTATAACCTTGAACTCTCCAAAACTCTTGCAAGATACGATATAATAATTTTGTCTTGATAATAGAAATTAATGAGAAGATTATTATGATCTGTGACATAAAATATTTGCAAGGCTTTTTATTAAATTATTGCTTTTCTTAAAAGACGATAAATATACCTTCGTCTAAAAAGCAGGAAATCGAATTACGAGACTTGCAAAAAGGGAACATCTTAGTTCGACTTGAAAGCGTAAAAATGCCTGAAGTATGGCTTTCCCAATTTACTCATTTTTTTTTTCATCAAACGATTTTTTATTTCTTTTATTTCTTTGTTGTTTAAACTCTCAATAAAATATTTTTAACGATGTATTTTGTGCTAAGATGACGTATTTCAATTTTTATTTTTTACACAATCCTCTTTTTCGAACAAAAACTTTAAGAATCAAAGACCATCCAGTTTGTTCATTCATTCATTTATACAGTTGAGTGATTTGATGTCAATTGATTTTCAGTTTTTAGCATCTCCATTCAACACATACACATACGTGCTCATGCAAATACACTCACATGCTTACATATGTGTGTGGCCATACATACACACTTTAAAAATAAAACAAATGTAATGAAATGAAAGATTTGCATGAAGCCCAAATGCACATGAGTTAAACAACTCATCTTAAATATTTAAATGCACATATGAGAATGTGCTTATGTATATAAATAAGGGTGGGTAGATTAAAAAAAGCGAGTGGTGAAGATATAAGTCTATGTGAAATTGTAGGCAACTTTGCTTCCAAAAAGTGGGTCTAAATATGATTTCGGGGCTGCAGAACTACCTAAACACGTTTAAAGTCACTTACTTCGTATTACACCATAAAATGATAGGTTCAGACTCCATCACATAGAATGAAAATTGGTATGTTAGTTAAAAGTTTTACAACTAACATTTGCCACAAAACCTTTGTGGACTAGCCCCAGTCGTTCAAAAATTATGACGCCTTTATTATGGGAAAAATTACAAAAAATTGTTGAAACAGTTTTTAGGTATTCCCTAAACGTATACTTAATATTTTGCTTAAATAATAATACTCATACGCCATGTTATTGACACACGAACTAACTCACAACATATATTGGAATTTCCAAAAGCTCGCAATTCATTTTAGACCTATGGTATGCATGAGTAAGTGGTTTAGAGTTCTTCAAATCGACCCACGCTAATGTATATTATATATACCTATATACGTACTCGTATGTGGAAATTTGTATACAAAAATATTTTTATATAGAGCCTCTTTGTATTAATATTAGGGTTTGGGATTTCCTGGACTTTTGCACTTCCCAGGAAACGGGAATGACAAAAATCACGTTCCCAGGAATTTCCCGGATCCTCGGGAAAAGTTAATTATCTAAATTAAATAGATTTATTAAATGAAAATTAGAAAAATGTCGATTGTTTTATTAAGTTAAGCATTCTTTTTAAATAAAAGTTAATATAACAGAAATTCTAAAACATATATGTAAGAGTCTTTAAGTGAATTCAAGCAAATAGAGTTTGTAGCTATTACACTGTAAAAGACTAATTGACTACTATATCGCAATTAGTTAAACATTTTTTTAAAATATTTTTTCATGAAAAATTTCCAGCACGATTAATATCGTTAAGTACAAGCAAGTCACTGTACTATACTTATCTGAGCTGAAATTTACATATCCTGAGCCACAGTCTGTCTAAATGTCTTTGATTATTCATTTTATAAAATCTCTATAAAAAATCATTCTACCAAATCATTCTACAAAATCTCAAAAGTAGAATTTTCCCGTTAATTCCCGACTCCCAAACCATAATTAATATACACATATAAACATACACATGTAATTTGTTTTCTTATTTTCTCTAAACTATTTTTCTTTTATTTTTAAATTAAATATAAATAAAATATATGTCAATAGACTTGTTAGCGTTTTTGTTGTTTCTTTCATATGGGATAGATAAAGTAATTGTTAAAATAAAGAAGTATGAGTATATAGTAAACGAGTGTAATTATACATTTTTATTTATATAAATAGCTATCTACATTAAAGTTGCTTAAAAACCTTTGCATAGCGATCATACATAGCGTCACATAAAATGTAAACGACCCTAGCTGAATAAAAGTTTAAATTGAATTCTTTCCATTCTTTAATGTATTTCATAAAAAGAACGAAACTAAAAACAAGCAGTTTAATAACATAAATATATTTATGAACATAACAACGCACATAAATATGAATGTAAATTTAAGCCAAAGTGATTAAATTAAGCTTGTAACGTTATATTCATAAATAATTAGATATTTGACAGACAGAAGTTGTTCGAGATTTTTAGCGGTTTTTTGTAATTTACTCGCGATTTTGGATGTATATTGGCCAAAAGGCCACCAGATTCGAATTCAGCGCTTTGAAATAATTGAAGATTAATTTTAAACTCAAAAATAAAATGCTGCTTCTAAAATTCTGATGAAAAACAAAAACAAAAACAAATAATAATATTTGACTAATTAGTACATCAAAGTAGATCAGACAACGTTGCGCTTTCGCAACAGTCTACCACGCCAAACATGGCAACACAATTTGCTTTCTTTGTTCTTCGTAATCAGGTGGTCGACAGGAGCCAAGTTACCAAAATTTATATAGATATGTAAATGATTTATGATAGTGTTACAAGATGGATTAACAGTAAATCTTGTTTCTTTTTTGGAATTATTGAATTACAACTAAGTTGAGGACATAAATGTATAAAATTCGTCACGGAAGTGAAATTTATATATGTAAGAAGCAAACACAAAATTACTAAAATTTTATAAATTTGCTTTTGTTTTTCACAAAAATTTTGAATACATATTATGAAAGATAAGGCCCAGTCCCAATTTTTTATGTGTTTCTTCGATGAAGACTTTTTATAAAGAAGAAAAGCAAATTTGTAGAATTTGAGTTTATTTTGATTTCGCTTCCTACATAACTATCACTTTCGTGATTCTTTACCATTGTTTTCAGCAGCTGAGTTAAAGTATTATTTGCTAAATAGCATTTTTGAGCAAAATTTCATCCCCGTTCTACCACTGTTTAGGTGTGTTCTTCACAATTTATTACACTAGATCCATAAATTACTGTTATGTGGTGGAGTTATAGGCTTAAAATGTTTCACAAAAATATTTGCCTTAATATTTTCTACAAAGCTGCTGAATATACGCTGCACCACAGATATAAACAACACATAGTTTCAGACACAACTATATATTTTAGTAATTAGTGAGTTACCTGCATACACTTTTCTTCATAAGGTAGAAGCTGTAAGGTTTTATACTTTTCTATCCAATCCTTCCTTTTCATTTTTAAAAACAATACCGGACTCCTTTGTTAATTTCACGTTTAAAGGCTGGTCCAGGATTTTTCAATAAGACTTTGTTATCATATGTTAATATAATTTTCTAAACGGATGTGACTAGAGCTGCCATGAGACCCGAATTCGATATACAACGACAATTTCATTAGCTCTTCCTTCTTCAAATCGTCAATAATTTTACCCGATAATGATGCAATGCGCTCAGCAGTGTGGTCCAGAAAAGCCCTCGAAAATTGTATTTATAGCAATGTACAGATTTCTGGTTTAGCAACCTTCTTTGTTAATTGGACTTTATAGTAAAAGGGAAATTTTTCTGGAGCGGGAAATCAGATGATGTTATATGGATGTGGTGATAACTTGGCCTTCAATAGAATTACTAATGCTTCTTCTTTAGACATCTGTATTTGATTAAAAAAAAGAAAAAACTTTAAGGATAATGATATCTAGATGCTTTTGATAATGATAAATGTTACCTTCTTTTTTCCCACGTTTTACAGCGTATGTACTCGTGAAACCTATTGACGAATCTAGCCACGTCTTATCGTTGGAAGGAAACCGTTCTCAATTTGGTTAAATGATGCCCATCGAGTTCTAGTCTGTAAACTATAATTCTTCATTATCTCTTTACAAAATCTTATATTATTTCCTGCAGGCATAATACGCTTCAGGATTTCAATATTTTTATTGCAAATTCATTCGTGCATACACGGCTTCTGTGCTTCATCGCTCTCTTTTATTAGAATAATTCATCTTTAGACTGGGTGTCTAGAAACATACAACATAAAATCTTATTTTTAAAAGGAGCAAATATGAGCAACATCACATTGTATTTATAGGGAAAACGCGAGAGCTCAGAAGAACTCTTGACTGCTAAGAATGCATCTGAAAAAGTCACAATCACATCGGCGTATAATAGTATAGAAAAGGAAGTTAAGCAAAAAAGAATAAACGTGAATATTATAACAATATTGTGCTGCAAGCCGCTTTTGTTAACGATATACGTGGTGTATATACAGCCGTTAACACCCTCGTAAATATCAAGCTACATATTTCACCCTTAAAAGATAATGATGGCCATATTCTTGCAACTGAAGAAGAACAAACAATTTCTTCGAAAACCAATTCGAATCGCCCGTGGCTGAAGTTCAATGCCTCAAAAGCAACGTATGATATGAGTATTTCAACCAAACTACCATCTTTAGAAGAAATTCTGGCATCTATTTAAAAGCTAAGAAATTACAAAAGTGAAGGCCCGAATAATGTACCACCGGAGCTGATCAAACATGGAGCTCACATTCTCGCTCCCGCATTACATTCAGTTTTCCAGCAGATCTGGATAGACAATAACATCCGCTCTAATTGGAAGGAAGGCGCAATTATCACAATCCCAAAAAAGGGAGATTTAAGCGTCTGCAGGAAGTGGAGAGGAATTACTGTTCTGAGTGGTTAAACTGTTAGTGTTCATTATTCTCGAACGTATTTCTCTTACTATTAACACATCACTACGACACGAACAGAATGGCTTTAGTACTCATAGGCAGAGTGTACGAACAAATAAAACTTTTCACAAACGTTTCATCCGAAGCCCAAACTTTTAAAATATTTTTAATCATTTCGTACATCAGCAAAACCAAAACAAATACTTTTGCAATGACAAAGATTGCAAACATTACAATTGGGTTTTCACTTATCTGCTTGTTTTAAGCAGAAATGTATTTTGTTAATTGGTTCATTGTATTTAGCATAAAACTTTTTAATTTTGTTCTCATTCTTTGCTTTTCTAACTGCCTACATTCAAGTTAATGTACATTTAGTGTACACAAGCACAAACAATACAATACAATACACATTTGGGGTATTCACAAGGTGTCTTATCATGTCATAATGTCATAAATTGCTAATATTTTAAGATAGTTTAAAAACATTGTTGTTGTGCTTCAAACAAAAAAGTCCTAAAATAATAACACTTTTTGTGCTGTGTTTATTATTTTGTCATAGCTACACAGTAAAAATCTAAGCCGAACGGCCGAAACTCTTTCGTCGAGCCGTTGATAATATTTCCAATCCGCTGCCGTTGATATAAATTAATGTATGTAAAATGCAGTAAGGTATGTCCTAAAACTGTTCCCAGTTTTACAACTTCACATTTAATTATATTTTTATAGCTGCGTAACAAGTAAAAATAATGAATTGAATAATTTAAAAACAAACTGGCTATTATTTAAATTTTGTCACTTGTTCTTAGCATTCTGATTTCAAGTATTTATAATTGTTTTTTTTTTGTCAGCTGATATTAATTTGAAATAGCACACTAACTTATGAGGGGTTTCTCACACAGTCATATATTTTCGTGTTATTATTTTAAAACATATGACTTTATGACTAACTTGTGAATCCCCCAATTGAAAAATACAAAACAAAACTAAAGCAAACATATCGTTCAGTTTATTTTCCTACTCTGCTCAGAGAGGACTCTACTTAGACTCTACATAAACACTTAACGTATATTTAATCAGCAGTCCGTAGAATGGCGTTCTCTTCTGTATCTTCAGGTTATGGGCTTTGAGCGGGCATTTGATTGATACCCTCCATAGAAATGCCATATGGCAATCTCTTCGTGAGAAGGGTATACCACAGAAGATTTATTTAATATAAACAATAATTTCTTTACACCCCGTCTTCACGAGACATAATTTTGTTCTAACATTTGTCTAACTTAATACATAAAAACACCAGAAAAATGTTAGTGCTATTTTTTATATCGACTTTGACTTTTGTCAAGACAAATCCATGGCTCGTGAAGACGCTATGTTATGGTGATTGAAATTATGTTTGAAGTATTAAAAAGTATATGCATTTAACATCCACAAAACTTTTTTCTTTTTTATGTAATATTTCTTAAATTGCTGATACTTTCGTAAATACATTTATATACTAAATAAATATAATTATACAAATAAATATTAACTAGATATTAAAAAAATATACTAAAGTAAATATTAATTAAATCAGTTACCTTAATATTTTTGTGTCTGTGTGTTTATACTAGATTTATGATTATTTCTTCAAGAGTATATTTTTGCTTTTTACCTGATATTTATTATTTGCTCTATGTTTTTATTTATTTTGTATACAGAAAAACATGAAACACAAAGCCAAGTAAAAGAATAAGCGAAATATTGTACTTATACAAATTATTCTATTTACATACATACATAATTCAAGTATGTACATTTGTTATGTATTGTTTTATATACACAAGAGTCCTCTTGAAATGTAACAAAGTTAACCCGCATAAATTTCTTATGATGAAGTTTTTGTATCTTTAGTTGAAAAGTAAAAATACAATATACAATCAGGAACAAATAAGAAAAGGTTGCTCTTTTTCACTTGCCATATTTTATTCCTTCGTTTTATTTATATTTACATTTATTGTCATTCTTTTGTTTATTTATTATTATTATTTTTTTTATTATTAAATTTTCTTGCAAGAAGGACAAAACAAAAGCAACCAAAATCCAGAAAGGGTTTATTTGATTATTTCAATTTTTTTTATTTAATTTTTATTATTCAGTGTGAAAATTGAAAACTTAATGGGTGTTTAAATAAAAATTTGTCGACCTTAAAGTTTTTATAATCTCTGTATTTACACACGAATACATTCGAACATTTACTTTCATGTAAATGTTTATTGTATTAAAGTTGAGCACATTGCCTTCAGCTGTTTTTAATAAGCTTTTACTTACTTAAAACAGCTGACTTATGTTTTTGAAAGTCTATAGTCTAGACTTGGCCACAAAATACTATTAAATTTTATTATTTAAAAGCATTACAATGGAGACCAATTTTTAATGGAGTTTCTGTTGAGTTCGAATCTTGTGTTTTTTGTAGTTAAGAAGGATTGCTGATGTCAATCATCCTAGAGGGAAGAGAGCCTGTTACAAGACAGATATCGTGAGTGGTTCTCGAGGGCCAGCAATCGTTTCGAGTTCCGGATCTCTATATGAAAGGGACCGGTAACTTTTACGTGACGTTGTCATTGGAAGAGGTCAATTTATATAATTAAGATACTCAGTGATACGCTTTAGACCCAAACTTGAGGTACTTGTCCTTTAGTACTAGTTAATTGGTGAACATCAAATACATACTTTTGATTTGGAAAAAAATCTGCTAACATTTTGGTTCTAAGATTGTGATACGTTTTCTTCTCACCGGTCACGACTAAGAAATATTTTGTAACATTCCCGTTTTTACCAGTCATAGGACAAGCAAGTTTTCGACAATTGGTTTGTTTACTTCTACCACGCAAAGATTTTTCTGTACAACTTAAAAAAAAGAAAACATAAACAGTTCTTCTTTTCAAACGATATATGAATTTTATGTGAAAAACAGAAATAAATCTTTGGAATTTTAAAATTTTTCTCTCATATTCGCGTGGTCTATTATTAGCTGTCTTACACTATCTCACAAGCCGTTCGAAAATGCAGCCGTGATGTAATGAGTTTATGGAAAGTTTTAAAAAAGCAATAACAACACGTTATATCAGGGTCGCATTGACAAACGTCTTTCATTATGTATGCCTCTGATAGTTCACTTCACACAATAGTGTAGATTAAACAAAAAATGGTAATAAGTATTGAACTTTTAAACTACTAAATGGATTTTTTTTAAATTCACACAGGGGGTGAAATTTGTCTGCCTCGGGTGTGAAAAATTTTGTGCGGCTTAAATACTGAACGATTTGCAAGAATTTAAGACAAGGCAAAGAAAAAACGTGCTTACAATTGCTTATCTATATTTCTGAGTTTTCTGGTTTTAACTTTTTTACGAAGCATCTGATTTTATCTTAAGCACACCATTAAATTGCTGATATAATTCTAAGTAAACACACAGAAAGAATTGAAATATCTTAATCCGTCAAATCGCAAAGAAGTTCTGATGTCAAAACTTTGAAATTTAAGTAAAAAATCGGTTTTTGTCCAAAACAGCGCTTTTATAAATTTTAAAATTGTAAAAACATTTTCTAGAAATATTTATTGTATGTTTTTACATGGTGAGAGGCCACCCATTGGCAATGGTCGAAAATCATAAATTTTCAAAATAATTTTTGGGCTTAGGAACCTTTAGAAAACTTTACACAAGTCCATTTTATTATGTAGATTATTGCGATAGCTGATGCATCAAGGTAAAACATACTGGCAAAATATGTGGCCGCTAGGTCAAAATTTGTAAAAAAAATCTCAAATTTCAAAAGAAAATTAGTATATTATAAAAAAAAATTTTATAAAAATTAATATATTTTTCTAAATATATTTTTTAACTACATGTTAAAAACTTATTCATATACATTTTGCCGATATCGAGATATTGAAATTGTAGTGTAACTAATGGAGAACACAAAAATACTAAAAAAAATCATGTTTTTCAACTGAACCACCAGTTGGAAGAGGGGAATAAATTCAAAAATATGGAACAGAGATAAATGAAAAAAATTTCATATATTTTTATTTTCTTCACATAGTCTTTTTTAACATTTGGATGAAATGGAGATACTATTAATTATGAATGTCATAACAATAGACCAAATTTCCAAATATTGAAATTTACTAATATATATATACACAAATAAACTTCTTGGATTTATTCCCTTCTTCCAACTGATCAAAAAAAAATATAAATAAAAGGCAATTTTTTTAAGAAGGATATCTTTATTTTTTAAAAATAATGAATGAAGTAGTTAGCTAATATCATATATTCGTCATTAATTTCAGCAGTTTCGGTTGTTGTAGTAGTTCAAGAGATGGTATTATCATAATATTCTTTGAATTCGTCGGGAATGTATTGTTTTATTTTTCGAATGTCATTAATTAGTTTCGTATTTATTGGCATTTTGGAAGTGTATGCCTTTATTAATGGTAATTTTGAGCTAACATACTTTTTCTGAAGCAAGAAAGTGTCTTAAGGAGAGCCATCTATAAATTCAGAAGATATTGTATAACCTTTTTGGCTTGAACAGTATTCAAAATGCGTGTAGTTCTATATCTTGAATATCTTTTTCTTATTCAATGACTTACAGGTATTTTCTTAAAATGATTTTGCGATGAATTTTCAAAGTCAACAATCAATTCTGAAGTAACAAATATCACGGAAAACCCAGAATTTTTGCTGTTAAAATTTTATTTTTTTGAATTTAATTGTACCAGAATTAAATTTTTATTGATTAGCAGTTGGAAAAACGGAATAAATGACCGGATTTAAAACGCATAATAGAGCTATGTTTAAAGTAAAGAAAAATTTGTTTAACTCAATTTTGGAGAAAGTGCGTTTATTCCCTTCTTCCAACTGATGGTTGAATTAAAGGCACAATAAGTAACAAAAAAGCAGTGAGCTGTACATTGGACCACCTACTTCCATATATTTCGATGCGCTAAATCTAAATCTGAGGTACGTTTGGCCCTAGAGCCTATCGTTGAGTATGTTAATTACGTCCATTAATCCCCTCCAATTGAAAAAAGGGTAATAAATCTGTATCTTTGAAACTTGCAATCCGATTACAAAACGACGTATGTAAAAATCATAGAAGAGGCCCTATGTCTTAGTAATGATAAAACTTGAACCACCCTTTTGAAACACACGGTAGGCTACATGGTGTCAGAGTTGACTATCTCGTCAATGAAAAACTTTATTGGCCTCAAAACTCTTACAAATATTATCCGATTGTAATGAATTTTAACTTGTTATAAAGCATGTTAATAGGCGTGTTATATCTTTAATATTTTTAGAGATATTTAGCTTTGTATTTTATTAGTTAGGGTTTTGTCCGCGTCTTTTATATTTCGTAAATATCTTCGGTAATAGCGTAGCCAAAATTTCCAAAAAAAAAAAAATATTTCATGTTTTTTACAAAAAGTTTTGATAATATGCAAAGGAAATTTTTAAGTTATCTCAATTCATGTAGCCGTGAAAAAAATCAAATGCAATGCTCTGAAATGATGGAGAAAAGTGGCTAGTTTTTAAAAAATTATTGCTTAATTGTTTGACGTTTTTCTTGAAATTTTTCGATATTGCAAAAAAATAAAAAAAAATAAGTTAAAATTTTAAATCAATTAAATCATGCACGCTACATTCAGCATTGGATGAATATAGTGACAATTTGTGCGAAATTCTAAATTAATCGCACAAGAAAAAAAAAAGCGAATCGAGCTTTTAAAATTTCGCTACCAAATATATATGATACATTTAATATAATTTATCTGACCCACATAAATATCTGGACAGGAGAGAAGATTTTGTAAAAATAATAAATTTTTTAGAATTATTTTATGCTTTACATGAAAATAATATGAAACTTAATTTTTTACGTATTTTCAATTTAAAACAAAAACGTATCATACACAATCGGACATAATTTTTAAAGTTGGTAAGCCAACAAGGTTTTTCATGCCCGATATAGTCAAATTTGACACCTTTTAGCTCACCGTGGATTTCAGCAGGGTGGTCCAAGATTCATCATTCTTAAAGCTTAAGTCCTATGATTTTCACATACATACTCATACATCATTTTGTAGTCGGATCACAAGTTTCAAAGATACGGTTTTATTTCCCTTTGTTTCAATTGGAACCACTGATCTCCGCCCGAAAATTTCGTAGCTTTTTTATGAAGTTTTTTGCATTTGCACTTCCGCAAGACCATTTGCATCGAATACTGAACTCCGCTAATATTTTCATAAATTTTTATTGTTTTTTTAAACAAAACATTTGATTTGAGTAAAGTAAAATATAAATAAAATGAAAAGGAAAAGTTATAATAAAAATATTAATAGAATTGTCGTTTCGGCTGTCGTTTTTTATGGGCTTTGTTCTTTTCTGTCTGATTTTTGGTCGTCGTTACAGTCTTGTTCTGTTTCACCACTAAATCACTAATTCCTTATTGCCACAGAAATAAATGGAAACAAAAAATTCCCCTAAATATTTTTCCTTTCTTTTGTAACTTATAACTTCAAAGAAACTCCAATTAGAAGGATTGTGCGATTAAAATTCACTTTTCTTAAAAGTATCTACAGTATTGCTAATGCCATTAAGGTATAAAAATAACGACATAATAACAAATATCTACTCGACTATTTCGCAGCTGTATAAAAATATAAACACACAAAATTTCTAATTAAAACTTGGTATTCCTTAATTACATATAAATAATCTTTGAAATCGCCGAGATACGTAAACAGAAATGTCATTGTTGCCGCAGATTTTTTTGTTTTAATATTATTTTGGTTTTTAGTTGGTGTTTATCTAATTACAATTTTTTGTAGATACTCCTTTGGGGAAAATAATTTATGTGTTTATGCACAGGACAAAACTTAAAGAAAAAGTAAAAAGATGAAATAAAAACTTTAGAAAATAATTGCATATTCATGTCAGCGAAAGCAATTTGTTGTCCTGTTTGGTTTTATTATGACTTTCAATTGGATTTCAGTTAAAAGTTTTAGAGCGAGCAGTAATCAGGTAAGCTACACAACTTCAAAAATAAATTTTATTCCATAATATTATTGTCTATATAAATTGGCAAACTTAGGAAATCCATATTTTTGTTACAAGCATAGAAACTTTAACCAGGATTTTGTTCATTAATTTAATACTTAATTCGAAGCTTACTAAATTGTTAGATGTATCTAATATATATTTTTTTTTAAATAATAATTTAATTTAATCAAAACAATATAGTTTGAAAAAACTACCACACAATTTAATTAAATCATTTTATTTTTATATACATATTAATCTTTTAACTCTAAAGTAATTTTATTCAATACTTTAAGTTTGAGGCTTTCTTAGTTACTAAGCTCTTCAATTAAGTCGTCCAATTTAAAGAGTTTTAAACGTTAAATATTCAAACAAAGGAAACCAGACGACAAATAAACAAAAGACAGCAAAATTGACTAAAATTAATAATGTCACTTTTACAGACAATGCAGTGTTCAAAAAGAAAAAGGAAAAAGGAATAATATTAATATATAAAAATAATTACATTTCATTGGATTTCATTTCGCTACGATACGCAAATTGGTGCTATTTATACTGGCTCTAGCCATCACTCATCTTATCAAATGCCAGATTAGATTAATCGTGGTTTCTTCATATCTTAGGTCAACAAAATTTGTTTTTCTATTCTGTGCTTCTTCTTTAACAGTCTTACGTCTTAAACTATTCCTATTGTTTAGGTGTCAATGACGGCCAAGAAACCTGAATGCTGGTGAAGTGCGTTGGGGTACAGATAGAGTTTTTAAAATTCCCGGGAAATCCTTGGAATTTTTTTAAATCGAATCCCTGGAATTTGTTTCGAGAATTTTCGGGAAATTCAATTTAACTTGCATGGATCTTACATTGCCGTTCGTTGTTTTGTTACACAGTCAGTAATATGAAAATTTTTTAGTAAAAGCAAGGATTACGTGCAATATTTCCTTTGTACGAAAAGGCCTTCCTACAAAGGTGGAAGTACTATTGATTTCCTGCGCCATTTACTACAAGTCCGCAATAAAATCGATATTATACAGGTTTCTCATGCGATTCCTACACCAGACGTTCTAAAATATTTTATATGGCTTTTAATTTTGTTATTCCTTTTTGGAAAAAGTACAACAAGAAAAATTATATCAAATATTAAAAAGATAGTGGTACAAAGTCGATCCTTTATTGCAACGTAGTTAAATAAAAAATACAAAAAAATTTTTAATACCTTTTTTATATGTAATAAAGTCAGAAATTTATCATAATATAAACCGAACTTATAGCCATTAAACGGCTAATATCGATCAAATATTTGCTAACATTAGCACTTTTGCAAGCTTAATTTTTTCGAAATAGTACGTTCCTTTCCAAGCTTAATTTTTTCGAGATATAAGTACGTTCCAATAAAGGATCGATATGTGCCTGTATAAAATGTATAACTTAGGGTTAGTACACATTTCAGGAGCATTTGAGAGATACAATTTCTAAAATTTTATTTTTCTTCCCATAAATTCCACTTTGATAATGTGATCTAGACAATTTAAAAAAAGAACATACATAGATATATATATATAAATTAATTTTATAATTTTTAATTAGTTTTTAAATGTCTATATGTATGTATTTGCTTTTAGAATGAATAAACTTGCTTTTATTTTTATATTTTTTTTAAAAAACAAATTGCAATTCTTACCTTGAGCTCGTTTGATTCAAATCATTAATTTTCAAAAATTCCCGGTAATACCGAGAGTAAGAAATTTTATTTCCCGTTTTCCGGGAGTGGAAAAAGCCGGGAAATTAGAAACCCCAGGTGAAAAAAATACGTATTCCATTATAGTCATGTAGACCTGTAGCTAGTTCACAAAATCTGCTTTTGTACCGGCAAACATAGCCAATAATTGCAATTCTCGAATGCAAGTTGTTTAGGTATTCTTTTTTATGTTATATCTTATAACTAATAACAATTTGCCATCTTACAACCAACAGTCCAATATATTGATAAACGCTGTTAATTTAAGCTTTTTTCTTAGCTTGACTAATTCTAATCTATTTGCTAAGTTTTCAAATTCAAAAAGTGGCGGGTATTTATGACCCATTTCTTGGTTATTATGAAATTCCAGATCCTATTATTATGTTTGTTGCTACAGAAGTTTAAACTAGTCTTAGCATTTTGGAGTTGAATTTATTTTGCAGTAACTAATCACACATTAGAAAGTAAACATGTAATTTGCGCAGGCTTTCGCTGTTATACTCGTAATTAATATTTTGAGGAAATTTTCTTGAAGTTTATTCATATCCATTTTCAGTTTTTTTTATCAGGCACATATTTTTTTATGGGAATGACTAATATACCACCCGAAGTAGGGCGGTCACGATAATATATTTAATCTTAATCGCTTTAAATAAATAAAGCACCAAAAGATACGGAATAAAACTACTTTTTATAAAAATTTTTATATAAAATTTTTTCATATTTTCAATTGTTTCGTAGTTATTCAGAAATTAGCGGGTAAAAAATGTGGTTTCATGCAAAATTACATAGTTTTGTCGTTTTCAAAAGCTCATTAAAAGTAAAAAAAATTACATTTATGTCATTTACGTCATTTAAACCTAGGTATATAAAGAATACAATAAGTTATAAATTATTAAAATCGATGAATAAATGTCGATTTTATTCACAATTAGGTGAAGGAATTCAATTGATAAAACTAACAATTTCCATAGAACAGAAACATTTTATTTTTTGTATGTGTGTTGTATGAAAATCGCAATTTGTTTCAATTAAGTCCCCTCACTTAATTTCGAATAAAATCAACATTTGTCGATCCGTTTGATATATGATAAAAATGTAAAATATTTGCCTTCTTCATTTTTTATGACTTCTTGAAAACTAAAAAAGTTTAGTTTTGCATGAAAAAAGTAATTTTTTGCCGCATATTTCTGAATAAAGCTTAGTACTCTGTTCATAATTTACATGAATTGCTTACGAAAAATTGCTGCAGAAGTAGAACTCTGTTTATCTTGAGAAAAACATACGAAATATATCTACAACATTTTGAGTCTTCGTGCGAAATAATATCAGCACCACTTTTTTCAAGTGTAATTTACAACAAAACACATTGGATTTATTAAAAACGTACACAATTGCAGCATACTTTCAAGCGCTTGTTATAATTGGTTACTTGTCATATTTTTCGTATGAAAAAGCCAATGTTGATCAACATTTTTCGGATACTTGAACAGAGTACTAAGCTTAACTCCGAAACAATTGAATATATAAAAAATCGACTTGAATGTAATTTTTTGCGCATCTTTTGGTGGTTTATTTATTCAAATCGGACAAGCGGTTCTAGAGTTATGGTGAAATATACTGATTTACCCATTAAAAAAACTGTACATGATTAAAAAAAGAAAACGAATTTGACTTAACCGCATTAAAATTAATATATTTCACATAATATGTGAACGTAAGTATTATTCAAACTAAAATAGGTTTAACACGGAAGTTATTATTTCGCCTTAAGTTCAATAGTTGAACTAATGTAAATTCAAATTATTTTTAAGAGTGGGATATTAGAATATCTAATCAGACTAGCAGAACGTATTGTTACTACTAATTTCGACAGCCGCCACACTGTCATTATCAGCGTCCTTTGGTCAATTTTCAACAAGAATTCTATGAAAGTTGGTGCAACTGCAAAAATTCGATTGCCAACAAATTCGCTTGTCTCAACGAGAAATGTATCATCGCCGTAACATCAGAATTCTGACATCAATGCTATGACAAATGTCATCAATAAAACTAAAAGAGTCATTAGTCTGATAACAAACGTCGTCAGAGAATTTTGTCATAGTTTAAGTGTCATCAATACTATGAGTGGAAGGACATCATTACGATGTCTCATATTATATATTATTAAAATATGTATAAAGGAATTGAGTAAACAATTTTATAATATTTGTATTTTTTATTTTAATGCATATATTATTGTTTTATTTTTTATGTTTGTGTTTAAACTCATTTAAAAAAACATGACTTTGCATAATGTACATTTATCAAGATTACTATGAAAAGGTTAATAATAAAATATGAAAATCTTTTTTAAAATTAAGCCAGCCAGTATACATGTATAGACAAAAGATTGAAGCAAATAATAGTATGACAGCTTTTCATCCTACTGATGACACTGGACAATTGTCATTGAACTGATGTCAATTATTAATTTCCCTGATGACGATGTGTAGTTTCATGTGGTTAAGAACGAAGACACTTGACATAGCATTGATGTCAAATTACATAAGCGTTATGACAGTTTTTCTGTCAGTGTATAGACTATGAATTTGGCCCACATTGTAACTAATCTGAAACTAAAGTTATTTCTTTCAAAAATTTACCAATTTTTGATATATAAAAGGGCATACATTTGTAAAAATATATAGTTGGGTATTAATATGTTGTCATTTTATTTATCAAATTATTATTTGATAAATAAAATGTAAGTTAATTTTTTTCATATTTTGCTTAACTTTATTTATGCTTTTCCAAGTAGTTGTTGGTTTGCTAATCATCATCTTACATTTTCTGCCACTAATTGCAGATGAGTCCTAATATTAATCTTTTACAATAGAAGCAAGTTAAAGTAATTTTTACGTTTTGTTTTTTATTTATAAACATCTCAGGTTACCTTTAACACCCTTACAACACCTTGTTTAATAGTCTTGTTGTAGTTCAACTGGCACCACCCAGTTGTAGTCGTACACTTTTGGTCATTATCTATTTGCTTTTATCTTACTTTTTTTTCTACTTTAAGACGTTGTTTGTGTTTCTTTTGCAAGTGCTGTAATAAAGTCTCATGAAATTAATGATTGTCCAACATTAAAGACAAGTTTAGGTTGCTCAACTGGTTCCTTAGCAGTTTGGTTTAGCTGGTTGATTTCGTTGCTTGCAACTTGGCTTAAAACAATTTCTTTGTCTCTATTAACCAAATTCTACAGCAGGTAATTTAAGTGTACGCATCATAAACCATTTGCTAAAACCGAAATATAATTTACAAAACAAAACTGAACTTGTATAATACTTTCATTATTGTGTTTGCTGTCGCTGTGGAAATTGTTATGGTGTAGGGGTTGTTGTAGTGAAGATATTTCTTTGGTATGTTTTTTATGTTAGCAAGAGATACAGAATGAAAAAAAGTGAAGTGCTTTATATAATTTGTGACAAATTTGTTGAGTAATTATTCATTTGATATAGATGGGTTCTTACATTAAACGTGTCTACAGCTCTTGAGTTTTGTGACCTTAATTCCCTTGTTGTTAAAATAAAAATTATCTAGATTGAAACTTCAGAGAAGAAAAAAAATATGTAATAGAGATTTAATTATTTCATTTTATTTCGTTGAGTTTTCCTTCTTTGATATATGAGCTAGAAATAATTTCTTAAACTTATTTATTGCAAACTTATTATTATTACTTTACGTTTTGTTAAGTTATTGCAGTTTAAAAAGATGGAAGGGAGTTTGATTTAGTAAAGTAGTATTATGTATTTTAACGTTTACCAACTTAAGGTAAGGTTGGTTGAAAAAAAATTGAGCCGACTACACATTATGATAAGGGATGGCTGGTTTAGGTGGCTACCAACTACGTGCAAGCATTGAATTAGAATCAAGATGATTCCGTTTTCCGTGGATCCGGTAGCTCGTGGACACCGTCACGTTGACATATATAATCAGGTCACCTGAACCAATCTCTGATAACTCTAATAGCTGCAATTCTAGTCAAAAAGAAGGTGGAAAACTCTGCCTTCCTTGTCTTCTTCGCAACTACAGCAGAACACATTATAGGAAAGGCCTATCCTACTACCAAGTCTGCCAATCGCCCAGGTATAGTCACTACTGCTGCAATCCTTGAGACGTTCCTGCAGTTTCTCTTCGTTAATTTTGTTCAGTGCTTGTGGTTATAGCAAGGCCATAGCTACCTTACAGGAACTCAGCTTCAGCCATCTGTGTTCAGCTTTTTGAAGATAGTATTTGAAGATATTGTTTCAAATATGTAGTGCCAAACAGTATGTCTACCGTTTCAGCGATGGATGAATCCAGAGCAGAGCCAGCCGTGGCCAGCTCATCCGCCTGTTAGTTACCAGCGAAGCTGGTATATGCAGGAGCGCAGATTGGAGTAATAACAGCCTGACCATCTAGCCTGGATAGAACATCCTTGATGCCTAGCTATCAGCAAAAATTCCAATTCTCCTTTGGGTTCACTAGTCAAAAAACACCATACCCATTTTCCTTATAGCGAATATTACAGCCTGAAATACACTTGCTCCATCAGGAAGTCGATAGCAGTGTCTTACGCCACGATCATCAGAAAAAATTCCAGAGCCAATAGCGCAGATCATTCTTGATCTATTAGTATACACTCTAAATTCGTAGTTTCTTTCTTTATTACCTGCCTTTCACTCCCGTCTGGATGGAAGTAAGACTTTGAAAGCACTCCCAAAGTCCAGATGAGGTACCAGGTAATCGAAAGTTTTCCTGAGTTTCGCTGGTCATTGATCCAAGATCCTGCCATGACCAGAAGTTCTTTATCTCCACCACCCGGATGTAGTCAATCTTGTGCTGTCAGAGTCTCTGAAGGACTAGTAAGTAAACAACATGTAATCCCGATCTGTATTCTATAGTTTTTTTTTTAAACAAGTCCATATACAGCTTAAGCCTTTATTTTGGCTTTTCTGAAGAAACACCCAGGATTTTTGGCAGGAATCGAACCTGCGACCTCTAGGTTAATAGCCTAGCACACTATCCACTACACTACGGGGGAGATATTATAATAGCTTTTCTGCAAACGTTATTTTATAGTACTCCGATAGTCTTTACTTAACTAATTCAGAAAACTATAATTTAGTAGAATATTTTTCAATACATTACATATGTCCTTAAATCGAAAAGTTGTATCAGATATTAAAGAATTATTTCTAATACAGATGCCATCCAACTATTCGAATTTCTTTTATCCTATGACCACACTACTAAACGCATCAATATTTCACCAAAAATTCAACTACATTGAATTCTACTTCATCAATAAATTTACTAGCGATTTAGAAAAGAACAAATAAATGTTGAAATAGCAACATGTTTGCTATAAAACATACGCTATAATTGTTTAATTAGTTTCAGTCTTGTTTAAAGGACTGAGGAAGCTTTAGCTTACTAAGCAGATATATTTTTTCTGCAGACTCTTGCACATGTACATATGGCCGGAGATATCCAGGGGTAAAAATAAGCAGTGTAGAGGCCTTATAAATGCATGCTTCTTTTGAAAGAAAAAGTACTTCACGCTCCACTCGGTACTTCATATCTCTTTTTTAAATAGGTTCTCATTGCGGGGAATGTCCTCTGTTTGCTTCTTCTGGAAAGCCTGACAAAAGACCTTCTAAAAATACCATTTTGAAGGGTTTCTAAGGATGGTCTATCAAAAAGCAAATGGCGGTACATTTTTCTATTATTCTAGCGGCTTCTACATTTTTGAGTTATATAATTTTGTATTTCCAATTATTTCCTTTCATCTAAAGTAATTTTTTATAAATGAAAGATTAAAGTTCGTGTATGTGTTTATTAAGAAGGTATTGCACATGAAAAGTTTTACCTGAATAAGCATCAGTTAATCACACCCAATATAAACGGCATAATAGGAACATATATGATTTTTCTTATAAATAAATTTTAGTTTTATAAACAAATTACTTCCTAAAAAAGGATACGAGAATGTTTGTTATTTCTAAAGTTAATGATTGGTAAATACAACGAAAAATCTAAAAAAAAGAAAACTCGTTCCTTCTTCCTTCTAATATAAAGAATTTTCTTAAGAAGAGTCGAGGCCTTCTAAAAGAAAGTGTGAGTAGGCCTTCAAAAAGACATGAATTGAGAAGGCCTTTTTAGTTTTACCGGTGAGTATAACCACACATGTGCAAAGGTATATAACTACGAACTAAAGACGTTTTAGCTAATGTTTGGTTGTATGAATGTTTTATAATAAATTACTCTAATGTAGCATGTTTTCTTAAGTTTTAGTACTTTTGGAATCCTCATTATCAACATGGTTTAGAAAATGTGCTTAATTGCACAATTATTTAAAGCTGTTAATAAAATATAAAGGCCTTTCGTGGCATGTATATACGGCCGCTCACATATACAAAACTACATTTAGAAAAGAACCCAGCGGTAAAACTAAAAAGGACTTTGCCAATTCATACATTTTTGAAGGCCTACTTACACCTTCTTTTACAAGGACATGACTATCGCTATGAAAAGACATTCTATTAGAATAGAGGTGGAGGAATTATTCTATTTTTGGATTTACTTGAGAAATAACAAACTTTCTCGTATTCCTTTTTCGCAAATAATTTTTATATAAAACTGAAATTTACGAATAAGAGACATTATATATGCTGATATTAAGCCGTTTATGTTGGAGGTGATTAGCTTATACTTATTCGGGCGAAACGATTCATGTCAAATTCCTACTTAATAAATACATTCACGAACTTTAGCCTCATGCATACATATAAAAAATTACTTTAAATGAAAGGAAATAAATCAAAATACAAAATCACATTAATCAAATACGCGGATTAAAAAAATTTGCTTCGTACAAAACCTTCCTTAGCTTAAACCTTTCAAAATGGCCTTTTAGAAGGTATTCTGTTCGGCCTTCCAGAAGAACCAAACGGAATACCTTCCGCGCAATGACAGCGTGTGTAAAAAAAGATTTAAATATAGAATGGAGTGTGAAGTACTTGTTTTTCTAAATGTGGATGCAAATGTGTTACGTTAGTTTACAATACTAGTAATTGGCTGATATGTTTGTTTTATTTTTATATATTTTCAAACAATAGAATCTTCTCTTCTTAAGAAAGTTTATAATGTTGGTAAACGTAAATTAAAGTCTGCTATTGCCACAACTACTTCTTTAAGCAACTACTTTGGCTGACTTTACTGCATGCCACTTTTTAAACTTCTTTTACTTTTTGTCTACTTTAAATTTGCAGTTAGTGTCTAAAAGTGTTTGTTTCTATCTTTTATGTTTTATTATGTGAATAGTTTCTTTAGATTTTTTTGTGCAGAATTTTCTGTGTGCACAGGAATTTTAAGGAAGTGTCTTTATGGCTGGCTGCTGTAGTATGTGCTAAAATTTGCACGTGTGTATGCTCTTTCTAGTATTTTATCTGTTAAAATTATATAAGAATGTCTAATACGCTTAACTACCTCTTGTTGGAAATCATTATTTTAATGGCTAATTACACAGTGCAACAAATTAAAAAACATACGAACTTGACAGCATAGCTTCGATTCTAGTAGCAAAGAGTAGCAAACCCCCATATCTAGTTTGGCGAATTCGGTGACCAATTTTCTTTTATGGATCTCCAAAATTTCTGTAAATCAGTTGGCCCTCAAAAAAGGTGTCATCAGTTTGTGGCCAGCAACTAATTCAGCCTTGGTGATACCGCTTAACTATATGTGGCAGTAAAGTAGCGATAAATCCGCTTATCAAATCTAGTTAAAATTTAAAGCCAAAAACATAACTTCTTCGTGCATTTTTTTATATAGGAAAACATTTTGTTTACTGTTCTTAGAATAACTTACAGGAACTCCTAATTGTTTGCTAATAATATTAGCAAAGTTGTAGCTACAATAGAGCTGAGCAACTTTTGTGAATATATCAATACAATCTCAACGTATCTAGGCACTCTAAAAAGCCCATAAAAACTACTTTGTACCTTAAAAATTATTTTTTTTACCAGTTAGCTTATATTTTTAGCCCCCCGACCAAAAAAAGGGGTGTTATAAGTTTGTAGTATGTATCTGTGTGTCTGTACGAGACCACGTACAGACCAAACGGCTGGATTGATTTTGATTAATTTTTTTTCTGTTTGAAAGGTGATTTGATGGTGAGTGTTCTCATCTGTGTTTGAGGAAAATCGTTTCTAGATGTACTGCATCTGTGTGTCTTTGACACCGTAACTCCCAAACGGCTAGATCGATTTTAATTTAGTAAACTTTGTTTGAAAGCTGACTTGATTCAAAATGTTATAACCTATGCTTCAAGAAAATTGATCCAGCCGTTTTGAGATTATCATCTATTTTCTTCGAGGGTTTTAAAATTTTTTAATTTAATTTTATTATATTATTGTTTACTTTCTTTATTATTTTTCCATCTTATGTTGCTGATTTTAGTATTCACTATTTTTTAGGATTTGTTGTTGTTTTGCTAAAAAAAATTTTAACGGTTATATTTATCTTCAACAATATTAAACTAACAATAAGAACCAACCGCTGAAATAAAAATATTTGTTTCAGCGGTTGGTTCTTCTCAGCCAAGTGTGGCTTCTAAAGTTAATGATGTTTCGGGGTAGGGAATTAGGGTGCAACTCGAGTGTTTTTGTGTATCTTCCCCCCATAACCGGATATAGGGGAAGCTTACAATCTATGCGTAGAGTAGAGTTCCTGCCAATGAGCCAATTCATTTTAACTACTTTTAATTTCATTTGGGTCACCATTGCATTTATATGGGACTTCCAAATTAGATGACGATCAAGATGAACACCAAGATATTTTGTGTTGAGGTATAGTTTGTTTATTTAGTTGTATAGGTGGGCATGTTTTTCTGCATAATGTAAAAGTAATGTGTAGACATTTTTGCTCGTTAATTTTCGTCCGCAATTGTTTTAGCCATTGTTCCAACTAGGGTACATACTCTTGCAGTTTGTGGGAAGATCCTTGATGGATTTGTGAACACTTGGAGAAGCTGTATCATAAGCGAATGTTTATATATGTATGTTACAGCTTACCGTCAAGTCAGAGGCATATATCAGATATAATATAGGACCCAAGATGCTGCCTTGAGGAACTCTGGCTTCAATTGGTTGCGAAGGGCTTAAAAAATTACCTTCCGTAACAACAAATTTTCGCTCAGTTAAGTAGCTTGCTAAAAGCTTCAGGGTGTTTGTGGGTAGGTTTTGCTTTAGTTTATGTAATAAACCCTAGTGCCATACTTTATCAAATGCCTGAGAAACATCGATGAAGAGCGCTGAACAATATTTATTTTCCTCGAAGGTTTTTCCAACCACATTCACGAGTCTATGTGTTTGTTCAATCGTGGTATGTTGTCTCATAAAACCGAATTGGTGGTCTGGGATGCACACAGTACCATTCAGTATGAGTGCTAGCTTACTCATAAATAGGTTTTCAAATAGTTTTGACATGTTAGATAATAGGCTTATAGGCCTCGCAGAATTAAAACAAATCGATTGATATGAGAATCATCAAAATCGGGCACGCGTTCGGTTTATATAGCGCCGCAAAAGGACACATATACATATATAGGGTGATAAGCACAATATCATTCTTTAAGCCGTAAAGTCGGGTAAAAAGGCGTAACATCAACTTCTATGTATTTTGGTCCTTTCTATTGGAAATAGCCGTTAAAAGATTGTGTTTTTTTGTTGTTGTACAGTGTTATTTTGTTTTGATCAGAACGAAAATATTTGCCTTTGTATGTTATTCTTCATTAAAAATCCACCCATTGCTAGAAGGAAAAATTGTGATTCTAACAGTCTAAAAAACGTATTTTGAAAACCATTACTTGGTCAAGTTTACCTCCCACCTAGAGAAACGAATATTGAAAAGGCAAACCTTAAGAGATTAAAATTTGATTTTTCATAATAAGTTATCAAATGTTTATAAGAAGTTTATTAAACATATTTTCATACAAAATTTGTCTCATAATCCTTTCATAAACCTTTGCTAAGTATTATGAATAAAGGGCCATTTTTTTTAGCTTAACAGAGTATATATCACTGGTATTCACCCACCCACAATGAGTAGCATTTTTTTCAATTTATACAAACTTTAATTATACATTTATTTTACTGTTAACATTGGCGTTAGCTTTACTCTCAAACAATAACTCAAATATAAAAAAAAACATGTTCACTTAACAACATCGTAAGTAGAAATAATATTTATTAATATTATTTCAAAGTGTTTTCCTTTTTATGTGCATAAACTGATTGTATTGTAGTTTGTTTTTCTACACTTCTTCTCTTTGTGCTTAAAAATAGAAATAAAAAAGGCACATGCAGCGTTATTAACCACTTTACTCGGTAAAATTTTCATAATATTTTTATTAAATATTAACATAAAATAAACGAGTAGAAAGAAATTCTATGACTTAGAAATACATTTAGCTTATACAAATAGGAAATCTTTATGGAATTAACATACACGTATACTTTTCAAAAAACTATGAAGCTTTTAATATTCACATACATTTGTATTTGTTTGTGTATCTGTAAGTTTTCTTATTTGCATTTGCAGTTATTGGTGTATGTGTGGATGTCCGCATTTATATTTGTTCACATATGCTCGACCAAAAAAAAAGAATGATTTTCCTCTGCTAAACTGCAATTCACAACAGCATACGATGCATACAAACTCGAACACATAAACACGACCGCATCTGTATTGGTTTTTATGCAGAAAAGAAAGAATAAAGAAAATGAAGGAAAAAATAAATTGAAAGAAATATGCTTCATGGAAAGAGCACAAGTGGAGCTGTTTTGAAGCAACGAATAAGCTTCTTATAAACTATATATGTACATACGACAGTTCTTTTCCTCTTTCAAATCTATTTAGTTTGGTGATGGCAAGAAGTGTTCGCATGTGCCAGAATTAGAGCAAAGTGGTTAAAAAATAAAATGAGTATAAAGCTATACCTATTTAAAATTTTTTTCTTCCTGTTCGTATTTTATACTACGTACATTTTCAGTTGCCATAGTACTTATCCTTAGCTATCTCTGACACAATATACCAAACATAGCTACATAAAGACACCAAGTTTTGCATCGCTTTTTCAGTTTTTTTGCTTGCTTGCATCACTTTTCCTAGTTTTTCTACAATTTTACATTTTACTTTCTTTTCTTGTTTTGTACTCATTTGCGGTTTAACAGCTTTGTGTTGTATGGTGTGGTGACACTTGAGTGCTCAGCAACGTACAATTTTCATTTTGTCTTACTTTATTTTTCTTTGTATTTAAGCGTGTATATGTAAAACTATTTTTCCGCAAGGAAGTGATTGTCTAGTCTGGGCTTATGTAGGAAAATTTACTATATCCTGTATGCATCCTTCATGTATATAAACATTAATTTTATGGCTTTCCATGTGTTTATGTATGTATGTATGTATGTATGTATTAAACGAAACCGGAAGAAGAGCCACTTTTAGATATATTAAAAGTTCAATTTGCGTTACACGAGAAAAAACATATTTTGCATTAAATCATTATTTTCCGCTTTCACAACGCGTAAAATTTGTGGTTTTTTACTAAGTACAAATTTATTTTGCTTTTAAGAGCCCAGGAACTGATTTTTTTCTAAGCTTGCAAAAAGAAAATAATAGAAAAGGAACAACATCATTCTTATTGCGGATTTAAGTTTTAAATGCACTTTATCTTATTTATTTGTTTATATAAGTAATACTCAGGATAAAATGTTGTCGTTGCTGCTTTTCAATTTGTTTTAGGAAATTCTAGTTTAAGAATTTAACTGGTTCATAGTATTGGACTCCGCTGGAAAAATTGGTATATCGCAGGTATTATTGAAGTACACAATATGTTATGTTATTTAATACTTTTAATATGCATTAAATTATACTAAGAGCTATTTTTAATTATTATTATTTCTTACGTTTAATATTAATTGACTCTTGAGTTAAAAACTGAACTAAAATTGATTATTCAAATCTTACCGCTAAAACTGATAAATACACCGTACAAAAAAAAATATTTGGTGCTAACGACTGATTCTGGCAGAGGGCAGCAACAAATGTATACATAGAGAACAGATTGATTGGAAAACGGTTACAACTCTAAAAATTTGAATAACAGTGGGAAAGTGCAGTTTAATACCAACTTAAGTGATTTAATTCTCTTATTAAAATTTTCAAGAAAAGGTTATATATATAAGAATTGAAATCGCGTTCAATAGAGCCACCTTACAACTGCTTATAAGCAAAATACATGTTAGCCCGGACGATGGAATTGTAGCGGCTCTTGAAAGTGGCGCTACTCAGTTCTGCTCTGTACGTTGAAAAATTAAGTTGATGTTAATTTTTCCTTTGTTTCTTGGAACATTAATCATACGCTATTCTTTCTGAAAATAGCGTTGCAAACCTCATCCTAATAATCAATTTGGATTCGCAAACAAATACGTTCGAAATAATCATATTGAAATTTGTATATTTGAAATTTCCTCATTTTTAACCGTATAATTCCCTGCGGTAAATGAAACTGACACAAAACAAGTCACGTGACCGGTCCTCAGGTGGTAGGGACCAGTCCGAGTTCTAACACTTCCTATGAAGCGGACCAGCCACTTTTACATGCGGATGGCCTAGGATGGGGTTAATTGATACTTTGTATGCACCTTGTAACTTGTCACTGAACTATCTTATGGAGTCCTAATCGGTGTAGAATAATATAGATTATATATAAATATTATTCCAAAATTCAGCTGTAATTATCAATTAATTTATTTTTTTATTGTTACAAATCCAAGTAGAAATTGTATTTTATTTTTATGCGGTGTCTTTGATAGGATTCGAACCGACAACCTCCGGCATGACAGGCTAGTACACTACCCACACGAGCACAGGGGAACTTAGTTTTCGATGGTATAAATACCATTTAAGCTGGAGTTAATATCTGAATATAGTTACGGAACAGGTTCCTGAGTGGCATGGCAGTCTCATTGAAGGGAGACAATTAATATTATATAGATACTATGTGATAGGCCTAAAATCCAGGTGCATTGAATTTATCCAGTGCCGTTTACTACATTACTGGCCGGAGTACCAACTAAATTGACTGAAAATGGTTAATATGTGACCATTTACACAATGTGTCTCTTTTCACCACTCACTACTGTTATTTCTTGGTACCAGTCTCATTTTCTCAAGTCATAGGACGAGTACTTTTGGATCATTTGACACCAAATTTTCCGTACGGTTCTTATAGCAATAATCCTATAGCAATTGTTACTATATAGCTTGTGAGAATAAATCAAACCAAATCTAAAGGCGAAACCAATGTATTTTATATTTCCATACTAAATATTATTAAGAGTATTATTAAGAGTAATAAGCCAATAATTTGGTGGTTAAGGTCTGATGTTGATTTTGAATAAAACACAAATTATTTAGGATATTATTGTCGTTTCTTTTTATTATGATAATATGATATGGTTCAATTATGTATGGAACAAAATATCAGCCAAATAGCCGCCGCGACCTCGGCGGCACACCTCCCTCCGATAGTCCAAATTTTCGATGACGCTGAGGCATAATTGAGGTTCTATGCCGGTAATGTACCGAATTATCCCATCATGTATCTCTCTAATTGTTGCTGGCTTATCGACGTACACCTTTTCTTTCAAATAACCCCAAAGAGGCAAGTGGCATCGTCCTGTTGAAACCACATACCGCCCACACCCATATCTTCCAACTCGAGCCATAAAAAGTTCGTTATCATCTCACGATAGCGAACACCATTCACAGTAACTGCCTGACCGGCCTCATTTTGGAAAAAATATGTCCCGATGATGCCGCCAACCCATAAACCGCATCAAACGAGCTGTACGAGCATGCACTGGTGTTTTCACATCTCCTACAGACTCGGTTTGCTCAAATTTTTGCACGATTTTTCCGGTTGTACGCACATTTGGACGATTAAATTGACCGAAAAAATCGCGAAGTGCACGACATGCATGTTGATTTGAACGCCCATTTTCATAATAAGCCTGAATAACTTTAACGCGTTGCTCGATTAAGTATCTTTCCATGGTTCAAATTGAATTAGTCTGAAATTGAGAAATGTCAAATGAAATGCAGAAAAAAACTTGACGTTTAGGTGTGGCTTACATTCAACATCGGTCCTTAAAATCTAACCACTCTTTACTTCAGTACGACTAAAGTTTCAGTTAACATTATTGTTACATTCGATAGTAATCTTTAATAAAAAAAACAATTTGGTGCTTCCTGCCGATAAAGAGCTATGAAGAACAAAATGTTTATGTTTTTATTTTATTTGTCATTAATTATTTTGCTTCAAGAAGTTAAAAAAACTATAAAAGGAGTTTTCTCTTGATATAAAGGATAATGTTTGCACTATTTATGGGAAAGGTCACTGTTGAATTGTGTCTTCTTCATCATATTTTAGAGTTATTCTGATGAAATTTTTGCATTTATTATCGTCAGAAGGCCCAAACATTTTAAATTAATTCAGTTTACTCTAGAAACCGTCGCAAAAACCTTAAAATTTCTGATGCAAAAATTTCTTATTTTGTTTTCTTTTCTACATTAAAAATTTCACCTTGTTGAAAGGTGCATGTATAAAATATCTTACCAACTCTAGAATAATGTTATTTGTTTTTTTTTCGAGAGCAAAACACAATTTATGAAAAGTGGATCGCCCTATTTTTTCCTCATCAGATGGCGAAGATGAATATAATAATTGATTTATTGTAATTTCTGCTCATATAATGCATTATCCATACTTTTAAAATTTTCCTTTAAAAAAGTTTAAAATTTTCTTTAGTTTACCCTGCGTATAGACATGCAAGTTCGAGCTCGCACTTGCGTGTGTAAAGGCTAACAGCCATATTCATAAATATTTAAAACAGGTCAATAAACTACTTTTAAGCAAAATTTCATAAAATTGCATTCATAAATCTTTATTACATGAAAATTTTAAAATAGGTTTAAAGATGGTATGCACCTTCTATAAACCTTCAATAAATTCATATCATCGATATATCAATTTTAACTTCAAATCTCTTTGCAAATTTAGCACACAGGAATACATGATATTCTTTAAATTAAAGCTTGAAGTCTTGGCTATAAGCATTTAAGTATGTTTTTTAAAATTTAATAGAATATGCCACAAAATTATTTAAGTTAAAAAAAATTCGCAACAAAATTAGCAAAAAAGCACCATCAAAACACATAAAAGCAAAAAGAAATGTTAGTGATGCAGAAACAATCAACACAAATACAAACAGGCTCGTTATTCGAGTACCTCTTGCATACATGATTTAAAGAATCGTGTGAATTCTTTTGTAATCATTTATTTTTTGCTTTTACTTCATAGAAAACTCGTATCAAATAAGTTGAGAAATATATTATTAAGAGAGTTGAAAAAATCTTAACTTACATGAAAATGATAAAAAGGTATTCATTTATTTCAATATCCGGATGAAATCATATTGTTTTTATTGCAACACTAACTACAAAACATGGTGGTGTTGCCAGTATCGAAATCTAGAATTCCTTAAAACACACAATGTCTATTGTAGTGTTTATGAATGCAATTTTATATTAAACAGTTTTTAGCGTGAAACTGTTCAATAACAATTGTGAGTCTTAAACCTAAAATAAGAATTTTTTATGAATGTAGACATAAAAATTCAGCTGCCAGATTGTCAATTTATCGACAACAAGCTTTAACTATTTTTTTATGTAAAGACTTTTTTTGAGAAAAATTTTATAACATCGAATTCAGTAAGATTTGATATCACTGACAGAATTAACAATATAATGTTTTCTCATAACTGTTCTATAAAACAGTAGAAAAATTATGTATAAAAACTAGCTTTTTCACTTTCTAGTTCGAGGCGATTATTTCCCAACTTCGTCTGTCAGCACGATTTATAAACAAAAGCCACTATTTTACAGAGCACTAGCAGCACTCTGATGGCGATTTTTTTTAGAATAAAGTATTCTATTTAAAACACAATTGGAAAAAAATTGGTTGGAAAATGGTTAACTCTATAAAATATTGGTTAAAAATATTATATTTCAACTCAATCTATCAATTTTCTACGAATCCGAAAATAATCCGTGTCCATTACCATAAGAGCATAATTGTGATAAAGATATGATTCTGATACTTCACTAATTGATTAGATCAACCGATCGTATGCTTTTGTCATGACTAATAACGAATATGATGAGCACAAAAAATATAATATTATGAATTGGATACCAATATGGGTATTTGCATTAAAAAAATTATCTTTCCAAATTTACTTTACTTTTTATCGGTTGTTCCAAATAGCGAACTCAGGGTCCGCGGGGTCGTTACTCCCGATATCCTCTCCAAAGGATACCCCTGCGGCTTTATTATTATTATTATTATTATTATTATTATTATTATTATTATAATTATTATTATTATTATTATTATTATTATAATTATTATTATTATTATTATTATTATAGCTTCTTTTTCAATAAAAATTCTATGATAGTTGGTGCAGCTGCCAAAATTTAATTATCAACAAATTCGGTAGTCTCAACGAATCTGCTTTCTCTGCGTAAATGTATTTGCGTATGTAGTAGTATATATTTGTCTATTTCTTTTCTTTGTAAATTTTTGCTTTGTGTCCCTAAAAAATAAATTTTAAATTTGCAGATATTTTTATATGTTTTCAATTCACAATAGTAAAATTGTATGACAGAATTCATCCGGTAGCACAATGAATCTGTTTTCTGTAGACAACCGCATTTGTTGTCAATCGAACTTGGGCAGTTCCACCAACTATCATAGAAGTCTTATTGAAAAAGAAGCTATTTTATAATAATAAATAATTTAAGAAATTTATTATATGCCATATTGTCATAATTTCATTTATAATAAATAATTGCTAATGTGAACCGTTTAATCGATTACGTATATCATTGATAATAATATTAACCACTAGTTAGTTGCAACAACCGAGAAAAAGTAAAGTAAAATTAGAAAGAAAATTTGTTAGTTGCAAATACCAATAATTAGTACTAAACTTGAATTTATAGTATTTCATTCGGTTGTGCTCATCATATTCGTTACTTAGTCATGAAAAAAATATACGATCGGTTGATCTAATCAATTTAGGAATTGTTAGAATTATATCTTTATTACAATTAAGGTCTTATGGTAATGAACATGGACAATTTTTTTTTTTTTTGGATTCATAGAAAATAAATAACGTGAGTTGAAATATAGTGTATTCAACTAATATTTTATCAGTCTAACCATTTTCCAACCAATCTTTTTTCTGGGTCTATCTATATCGGCGTTTAGAAAATTAGCTCACAGAGAAAACAGATTCGTTGGGATAATCGAATCAAGTTTGAATATCGAATTGCAGCTGTAAATAAAAACAATTTGGTAAGTTTGCTCATTTTTAATATCCAGAATGGATAAATGATTGTTGAAAGTAATATTTAATAGTTGTAAACGTTTTTCAACCAATCTGTTTTCTCTGTGCACTTATTATCCCTTTTAGGGGGAGTTAAACCCCCATACCCATTTAGTTTTGCAGTTATTTATAGTGATTCGGCATAGAAAATCTTGTCAGCCTTATTGAACCAAAAATTCAAGGAACATGATTTTTTTGTTTGAAGGAATTGTTCATTAATTTTGACATAAGGTACTAGTACGTTAAAACAGTGAACTGGTTCAAAAATTTTATTAAGAAATAACAACAACGAATGCTTTAAATGAAGCATTGCATAGTGGTTCCAATTGGAAAAAAGGGTAATAAATATGTATCTTTACAACTTGCGATCCGATTACAAAACAATGTACGTAAAAAATCATTGAGTAGACCCAAGTTTTAAGAATGATGAAACTAGGGATGTAACGATACGCCGTTTTGCCGATCCGATGCCGATACCGATATTTAAAAATAAATATCGCCGATACCGATTCCGATACCGATACGAATATTGAAATTGAGTTCAAGTTTATATTAACAAAACTCAAGTGCAATTTTTTATTGTACAAAATTACATTATAAGAGAGAATATTTAAAATTTATGAAACTTTGGAAGTAATTCGCATAAAAAAATTGTGAAAATGGGTACTTTTTTATCCTTTTTGAAGCTATCTAAACTCACATAGACGTAAAACAAAATCAAAATCAAGATTTTGAAATGCGGGTGAAATATATCAAAATTTTGATAAAAATAGAGCTGAGTTCTAAACGCTTTATTTTCTGGATTAGCGCTTCATGCAATACTTTATCAAAAGCCTGAAAAACGTCAATGATGAGAGCAGAACAATATTTCTATTCTTCGATAGTTTTTTTCGCCGCATTTACAAGTCTATGTATTTGTTCAATAGTGATATGGAATATTACCATTATCAATAAGTATAGGCATCAACTTAATTATAAGAACTTTCTAAGATAGTTTTAACAAGTTAGGTAATAAGTTTATAGATTTATAAGATTCTAGCTTTGTATGATCTTTGTCAGGCTTCGGTATTATGTTAAGCAACGAAACCTTCCATTCTGTTGGCTAGTGTTCTTGTTGTGATATGACATTAAAAAATAAAATAATTATAATTTTTTTAATTATGAAATATTATGTAAGCCACACACTTTTTGGTCGTTGGTACAGCTCAACTAGTAATCAAGTTGTATGTTTGTCGTACAAACGATAAAATTTAGTGAGCGATTTCACGCACAACTTCATTTTCCAATCAACTTCTGAACAAGTAACGATCTCTCAGTTTATGTTTTCCGCAAATAATACTCACATTCAATGTTTACTGCAAGGTGGGCACAACAAGAATAATCTAGTATATTAGATAAAATAGTATGCGACTGGCACACAAATGTTGCGACAGTGTTATACAACATGGCAAAAAATAAAAACTTTTTGATCTTTCGTACAACCAAGACACAACTTAATACAGCGAGCCCACAAACAATTCAATTTGGTGTACAGCTTACTCAAGTTGCTACAACGGCTGTAGCGTGTATAGCTTGCTTTATGCTTTGCAGAGCGCGCATGTTATTACGGGCGCCTATTACAGAACCGTTTGTGAATGGTATACAAATCAATATATATGTATATGCGTGTGTATGTAAATCTGTTACCACTAAACATGGATTTTCTTAAGTACGCTTCAACTTTAATGTGTATATTTTGTTTATTTATGTAACTGTGTCACAGAAAGCAAATAAAAGAAAATATTTGCATGCATGTGTACGCAAAGCTTGAATGAAATTTTTATATTTTTACAGTGTGAATAGAAATAAAATGTATAAATAACTGTTTGTCTACCTTCTCTATGCAAACATACAGATTCATATATTCTTATTAAAATTGAATATGCGACAGTTAAATTTTACTACAAACACATTACCACAAAATTAAAATATGTGTTTAGTGCGAACTAAATAAAACTACAATACACATTGTTGTTGTTCTTGAAAAAAATCTGGGTGAAAAAACTCATTTCAACATATAAAATATATATTTAGCTGCGTCAGCGTTTTATACAATCTTTTTTTTCATTTGCGAACAAAATTATATTTTATATGCAAACTATAGTGGTTTTTTGGTACACACATATACTATACATCCACCCGAACAAATACTTATATATACACTTGTATGTAGGTATATGTTCCCATGGTTTTGCTGATGTATACTTTGCTAGTAATTTGGTTAACAGATGACATTGGATATTAACACGTTTGAAAATATGGTTAGAGATAGAATTAAGGAGGCCTGCTTATTTTATATTTTTGAACTAAGAAATATTATTGATTTGATGTATGTCAAAGAAAAAAGGAGGAAAGTCAAGGGCAATGATTCTACGAATAGATCTAAGCTACTTTTTATTAGAAATCAAGGGTCTAAAAATGATTTTGAAATTGCGAAAATTATAAAATTTGTTGTAAATGACTTATTTGCTATAAAACCAACCAGTAATGTGGAAAGACCCCTCTGAATAGAACCAAAAATAATAATGTAGTTCAGTCTTGTGCAACTAATATTTGACCAAAAAAATCATCGGCTTAGAGCCAGTGTTTTCATTTTTTTTATGACGTCCTTCTTATAGGTGAAATCACAAAATGTACTTGGAACAGTTTTCCTCAATACAGTTGGTTATATGAGTATCATTATATATACGCGAAAATGCTTCAACGACCTTTTATAATTTTTCCTATAATAAAGGTGCGATAATTTAAAAACCATAGCCCCAGATTTTTTATGTCAAATGTTAGTTTCACAAAACTGAACTGCCATACCAAACATATTTTGAAATTTTCTAGGTTGACCGCTCTTAGGATTCTTTGTAGAATTATGTATATCCCCCTACGATTTTTTGACAAAAAATCGACACGTCCTAATGGTCAGGGAAGCAACTTAGGCGCAGAAAGTGGCATGAAAAGAATTTTCAGATGGTTCTGGTGAAGTTTATTTACTCCTCTTGCATCTCCACACTTTCAATAAGCACACAAAATATGTTACTGAGAAAATTTCATGAAATATTTCATCATAAAAATTTAAAATATTTCTACATTTTAAAAGTATCATGATATCGACAATAAAAATATCACCAATACCGATATATCGGCAAACCAGAAGTATCACTGATATATCGGTATCGCTATCAATATTAGATGCCCTCCTATTCTTTATACAGAACTCAGTGACTTTTTTATGAAGAATTGGTATTGATTTTTTCAGAATATTTTCTGTTAAATCTCACAACATTTAATTAAAATACATGAAGTGAACACATATGAAAAAAATGCTTTCTACTCAATATTCCTTTCACTAGAAACTTAAAATATAATTAAATAATGATGGTATAAATGTTGTTGGTAATTTCGACAAAAACTTTTACTTAGAAATATGTTTATATGGAAAGTTCGAACAACATTTATACGGTCTACTATGCCTATAATTGGTCAAATAATATACAAATCCTAGCTATAAAATATGTTGTTACGTTTTGTCAATAGTTTAGAAACTATAGAACTTTATACTTCCACTTTAAAATAATTGTTATTTAAATATTTTATTAATAAAGTAAAACATTATCCAATTTTATCTATAAAACAAAAAACGTCAGAATAACTTGCCGAGATTTACGTTGGTTAAATCAGTATAAGTAATAAGACCAAAAAATTTCACTAAAGCACAAGTTTAACGATTTATGGTTTTTGAAAGTTAATTTTTTTGTTGTATATTAGCTGCTTCTTTTTTTCTTGTTTTTTGTTACCGTGTTCTTAAGTTCTCATACTGACAAATTTCAGACTTGTTGCATTAAGCTAAAACCTAAATCTCAACAAGCAGCAATAAATTAGTTTCTGAATAGTGTGGTAAATTTATGGGATGCGTAACATAATCAACACTATCGTACTGCTAACAAAGAAACAGGATATCTAAGTTACTCTAAAACTAATAATATTATATACATACATCAGTGTTATATAATAAATGTTGATGTAAGTTTGTGTGTATTTCATATGAGTGTATAAATTTGAGGTAATATAATGCTCATATATCAAAATATATCCTGCTTTGAGAAACTAACTCTTGTATATCACACACAAACCCAGATATTCACATACATAAATGCTCACTGTCTTATATATTAGCCATTGTTAAGTAAAATAACTAAAGAAAAAACAAACAAAAACATTTGAGAATAAGAAAATATGTGAAAAAATCTTTGAAAATATAAATGAAAAAATTTTCTTCGCCAAGTTATTGCAAAACTTTAACCAAAGTGTGATATCATTGAAAAAGTTAGAGAAAAAAGTATAAGAAGCAATAAGACAATAAATACAACGGTGATAATATAAAAAGAAAAATCTAGAAGAACTAACATGATGATTTATACTCTTTTCGGCTTGTTGGTATCAAAAAAAGTTAAACTACGTGTAAACACCAATGAGATTTCAATTTTATTTTATACTAATATCGAATAATTGCAATATAAATTACGATGATACCTAACATTTTCAATTACTAATTTTTATTTATAGTCGAATCAGATTGATTATAATATTGAGCGATAACCGTACAACAGGCTTAACCACCTAAAAGTATATATATATATATATATATATATATATATATATATATATATATATATATATATATATATATATATATATATACATATTTTTTATTTACTTTTTATTGAATTCATTTAATAATCACAAAAGCCTAAGTGGCCGAATGGATTACAAAGTATTTCTATGAGTAGACACTACCATACCACATATTTTTAAAACTAGCCCTAGCTGTGCAAAAATGTATATATTATGGGAATTAAAGAAATAAGATAACACACAATATAAGTTCCCAATGGCCAGTAATAATCAATTTTTATATTACATGTTGTCTTTAAAAACTATTTGAAAATTATGAAGACTAAGCGAAAAATTGCGCGCATTGTAAGGAATAACACTATTTCACAGTCTGGATATTCTAACAGCAAACGACCTCTGCATATACATTGTATTAATTCTTGGACATATAATCGCCGAGGTACGAGACAAGTGAGAAAACGTGAAAAGATTTTGCAAGTATTGCGGGTATCCGTATTTTTTTATTTTATAGAATAAGGTCATAAGCCGGAAATCAATGAAATCGTTGAAATACATTCCGAGAAATTCTTTGGTCTCAGCTGAAACATGAGCCCTCCAGTCTAGTTTATATACAAATCGTATAGCTCTATTGAAACATTTCCTCAACTTATCAATATTCGTTATTGTTGTGGCAGTGTAAATATCTCCATGCCGTAGATAAAAATTGGCATTACCAGGGATTTTGCTATTAGCTTCCTGATATGGAAAGGTAAGAAATAACCAAGAGTATTGGCCCTCCTAAGTGTTAAATATACCCTAGACACTATATTATTTATATGCCTCTCAAAAGCTATCTGTTCATCCAAATAGAAACCTAGTAATTTGTAACTAGAAACATACTCAATGTCCCTACCATTTAAAATTAGCTACGGCAACGACCTTGCATAATTGCCGAATTTCAGTGCATAAGTTTCATTTATTCTCAACAGACCATTTAGTGAGTTTTCCTAGATCATTACTAAATAAATTTAAAAATTTATATGCAGTTATATTATCATCAAAACAGCCATACAGTTGCACATCATCCGCATAATTTTGTGCAGTGCAGAAGGACAAAGTTTCAAAAACATCATTAATAAACATCATAAATAGTAAGGTTGACATAATAGACCCCTGAGGAACTCCACAAAAGATTCGAGCATATTAAGACATTTGGCCCTTTACTTTTACATATTGGTACCTATCATATAGAAACGAGGAAATCAATCTGTATGCTCCCGCCGAAAACTTAAATTTTCCCAATACTCATATTGGGGTCCGATTGGGAATTCATGTGGCACACCCAAAAGGGTTATTCCATTTGTAATTTGATCGGGAACTTGTTGGGACAGCCCATCTACAAATTAATGCCTTAACATAAGTTCTTCCCAAATAGGAAACTATTGGGAACTTGTTGGTAAAATCTAACACAGATCTTTAACCGTATATTTTGCTCATCTTCAAAAGAGATGATTGCTACATACTTTTATCCCTTGGATAGCTTCAGCAATTTTAATTCAATATTAGAGTTTGATATTTTCTCGATTTGAGCAAATTTTTGCAAGGTTTTGATATTTCCCCACAGGAAACCAATCGGGTCCCAAATACGTTTCTGCGTTACATCAGAATTGGGATCCCAGTTAGATCCCAAATGTGTTTGCATGAAAATTTCTAGTCGGGACGTGGTTGACAGAATCAAATGCTTTACTAAAATCTAAAAAAATAACTACAGCACCATGACCATTATCCAAATTCTTCCTAATTTTTTCTGTTAGATCCAGTACTAAAGTAGTTGTACTATGTCCTGCTCGAAATCCAGAGTGACGTGCAGATATATTTTACAGGAGACGTTTTTTTAATTATAATTACTTAAAATCAAAATAGGGCCTGTTCGTTTACTTACTATAATTTACTATTTTTACTACAGCTGGACGTTTTCAATACAAAAAGTAAAAAAAACTTCCCAATTGTAGTAAAAGTAGTAAGAATTTCGAGTAAACGAACACAGCTATTGACTACATAGGATAGTAAATGGCTTTTTTAATAAAACACTTTCTATTTCTTTTTAGGTAAGAATAAATTTATGCATGTTATGCAAAAACATGTAAATAAACCAAACATATTATCTTATTAATTTTAAAATTCTAAACTGCAGCTTCTGCTAGTAATATAAGTTTCTTTACCGTCGTAACTAAACATTTCTTTATATTAAAAACACAAATTCAGCTAAATTACACCCCCAAATTTAGCTGAATTGGTGCTTTAGTTACTTTAAGTTCTCTTTACATAAAAAAACTATCGAAAAATTCATGTTCTAGACTCGTTACATTATTACATTGTATACAACACACTTTGTTCTAAAATTTTGAATTTCTCCTAGAAGGATATGAATATCAAGCTCGAAGTGAATAAAAATCATTGATTTAATATTTTGCCACTTTTTTGTTTCTTCTTTTACTTCTTTAGTGAAACGAAAATGTGGTCAGTGAAAACCATAAAAAGTCTACAATTTTAAAATAATTAGTCTGAAAAAACTAAAAAGTTATAAAGTATTAAATGAAAAAACTGATTTAATTCCCCATACAAAATTAATTTTAGACGAATATATATTTTTTTACGATAAACTGAATTAAAGCAATTTTGCATTAAAATAATTTGGCGATTTTCTCTATATAACATAACTTTCTTACTTTTAATCGGAGTTTAGTGTTTTTATGCTTTTTGTCTGCATCACTAAATTATTATTATTCGCCTTAAGGAATAACAAATTTAATATATTTGTATATGTATATATTTTTCCAACTTAATAAACCAAATTAGAATGATAATTTACGCCAACAAAGTCTAAAAATTCGCTATTTTAATTATAAAGGTCCCCAACTTAATACATTTCTATATACTGGAGATAGTCATTGCAATGGCTGAAAGAAGAGAGGGACACCTATGCAACAATACAGTTTGTAGTCTTTAGATGAACCATTCTCGAAAGCTTTGGAAATAACTGAAACAACTAATCTAAATTATTTTTAGCGAAAATACCAAAACATCGGCTTAAGAAATATAAACGAGGATGATATTCGCATTTAAGGACACAAATTAAGTTAGAAAATATATATTTTTAGAGTTATAGCAAAATGTTAAGACTTTGAAGGCTGAGACCATAACTTGACATTATGATTATCTTAATTCTAAAGTTTTTAATATAAAAAACAATCACAGAAAAGGCCTTTTTGGCCTTTTCTGCAGAAACACCAAAGGTCCTGGCAAATATCGAACCTGCGATCTCCCGATTAATAGTCTAGCACAGTAGCCACAAACCCATGGGGTACTCCATATTTTTATTGTGATAAGCTACAACAACAACAACAAAAACAACAAAATATTATACATTTTTGTCATGTTATGATGTTTCACAAATTGCTCGATTATATTTTTTTTCAAATTCTTGATGCTGCGGTAGAGGACCACAATTAGGTCAATATTTTTTCATTGTTTTTCTCATGTAACTAAGAATAAAATAATCTTTCTAGTGCTATTCACTATTCGAAATCGGAAAAACTGCGACGGTCCACTGTAGGGATGGGCAAGTGAAACAATATATCGATATATATCGATATCGATATATTTTTAAATATCGATAGACATCGATATATATCGAATAAAAAATATCGATATATCGAAATATCGATATTTTTTCAACAATGATAATTCATACGTAGTCCCCACATATATTTTTAATAAAGCAAGAAAGTACCTTTCTTATAGATAATTAAGCTGGAAAGAATTAGTTTCCAGCAATAAAACAAAAGATTTCTATTTGATGAAGACTGTGACGAAATGTTTTTTAATAATTCCACGAAAAACCAAACCATATTTCGATATATTTGAAAAAAAAATATCGATATATCGAAATTAAAAATATCGACGATATATAGCGATATATTTTTAAGAAAATATCGATATATCGATATTTTTTGCCCATCCCTAGTCCACTGTACTATGTATGGACATCGTATGAGCAACATTCCCTTTAATTTCTAGGAATATTAATCATACGTCTACTATTGCTTACTCAAGAGGCCCATCCAGTAGCCACTGTTATTACTCATGTTATTGTACATATTATTGCCGATTTGACATATACAATAGTGCCAAATTTTCCTGACAGTGATAAGGTAACCATAACAATGTTGCCAACACATTACACCATTATCTTGATTGTGCAATAAAAATCAAGAGCCTTTTGATTTTTGGCAATATATTGAGCAACCTTCTCATATGATATACACATTGGCGATATTATTGTACAATCTGAAAAATTTCACAATAATATTGCAAGTGGGTGGGGCGCTTTAGTACTGCAGCTCAGCACGTATGAGTAATATAGAGTCAATAGTACTGCACTGTGTGTTTGAAAAAATAAACACTTGTAATCAATATCATAAAAATATGCATTTCTATTTAAAAAAAATCAAACTTGTTTAAGTAGAAATATTCTTGTCTGACCTTTAATCATTCAAGTCATTCGCTCTTGTTGTCTCTGTGATTTTTAATCATGTGTCGCATCATACCCATCAGTTGTGGTCAACAATGATTATTTTGATGAAGAATAAAATACAAAAGAAGAAATATTCATTCTGATCACCATCACGTAATTTAATGTAGAGTAAAACAAAAAATAAAAAAACAACGTTTATGAATGTGATGATTGTAAATAGCTAACTAAATGCTTTCATACGCTGTCGAATTTTTATTAGTTAGTTGAAAAAATAGTGGACTTTTTACTAACGTATTTACAACTAGCTTCTGAACTAAATCATAAATGATACAGATGTGAGTCAGTTGTTTTTGTACAACTGGATGAAAAATTACGTTGCTGTTAATTTTTCCCTTGTTCCTTGGAACACTAAACATGCCCAATTCATTCTGAATTAATTTGAATCAATTTGGACTCAAAATTACATATATGGATATGTGATGGCGTATTGACAGTTTGCATCTGCTATTCATTTTAAGAAGATTTAAAGTTCAGTATAAGAAAATTTGTAGTCCTCATCTTTAATATATAAGATATGCTTAGCGATTTTCTGTAAAAAATGTCTGTGGAAAGTTCTAACGTCGTAATGCGTCTCTGTGTGGGCTATTTTGTACCTTTATCAAAAACGAGGCCAAAAAGTGGCATTGATCGGAATTGTTGCAAGCTAAAATGTCCAAAAATAATATTGGTCTTAAAATTCAACTGTAAGTCTTCAAAGCTACCAAAGTTCCAAGCTCAACTGCAACACTAAAAATCATTAAAAACTTAAAACTTGTGTAAAAGTTAGTTTCGTATATATTTATAAGCAGTACTAAAATATCTCACAAAACCTGATTTTATGAACTCACTAAGCAAAAGAAACTTCCATGTACATCTATGATCGAAAAAAAAATTTTTAATATGTTAATATTCCCTAAAAGCAATACAATTATACCATTATTTTCTACTTCTCTTCCGAAGACCTTTCAAAACCGTAATAAATGGTTATGGCCAACTTTTCTTATTAGAGTCCATCAAATAATTTGCATGTATTTCACAAAATAGTTATAAAACAAGCCTCTAGTCAGCATTTTTTTCAACATTCAATATTCACATGAAAGTCTTTAAAAATAACCACAAAAACCTCTTTTGAATCTTTTATTTTTATATTTTGCTGACAATCAACATATGTCTACAACACACAGAAAATATATTGTTCATTTAAACATCAATGCTGTGATTTGTTTCACATTTAGTTTTTATTTGTTTTTTTCGCTATGCATTTATTTTCTGTTTTTATTTTACTCGTTTGTTTTGTTGTTAATCAAATCCTTTATGGTTGTCTAAAGAGAAAACAGTATATAAAAAGATCCACTTTACTTGTGCAATCATTTTGTACATGTAGACCATTTCCGATTCTATTCAATATACAATATTGATTTTTCAAATGGCATACAACATTCTATAACTGCGTCTATTGTTGCATGCATTCATGTAGTTTTCTTTTTCTCTACCATTAAATTGATAAATGTAAGCTAAATCAATTGTTAATTTTCTACTCCAACTTTAAATCAAACATATTTGTTTTATGTATACATGTAGCAGTGTACTTTTATTTAGATGTACTTGAATATACCTAAATATATTCATGCACATGTGTGCTCATTTTTGTTTCAATACTGCAAATATATTTGTCATCATTTATTTATCTATTTTTATTGGTATTTTGTAAGCTTCTGTCAATTTAAAATAACCGTTAAGTGTTTAAATACAGGGTGGCCAAAAAGTAACAAAGGGTCCATAGATTGGTTGTTTTAAAATTTTTTCTTCTATTTTTGAGATTGCTGTAGAGAAGCTTTTGGAAATTTAAACTAGAAAGGTTTACTACTGAACAACGAACATTTGTTTTCTTGGGAACATTGGGCTTCAAAAATAATATTCCAACTAGTTTTTTCATTACAAATTAATTTAATTTTGTCAAAAGATTTGTTTATTTTCTTAAGTTCATTTAATATTGTTCTACGTCATGTATATTTTGGACAATCAGAGCGCTAACTTCCTTGGGAATTCCATCCTAAAGCGGTTCTCGTAACGCTGTCACATATTATTCGTAGATATTTGTTTATAAATGCTTGGAGTCTCTGCGCTACAGTGTTTGATACTGACGCATTGAATATACGAATCTTTTTGTTTTGTGATATGTATGACGATCGCTACGTTTTGTTTAGACGACCAAATGCCGATTTTGCCTCTTTCAGCTTCCTAGACACATCATCCCTCTCACCACAATCAATTGACATCAAGCACTCCAGATACCAAAAGTTACTTACGAATTCAATCCTCTGGTTTTGTATATTGAATTGGTTATCGATGTCATTGTTAACTCTAGGGCCCGGGAATTAGTCCCGGAAGAATTCCCGGGACTAGCTAATATTCCCTGGAAATTTTTGAGATTTTCCCGGTTAAACGGGAAATTAAAAGTACACATTATTTCAAAAATATATGGACTTTATTCGATATATTTGTAAAATCTAGTAACTGACAGCGAAATTTATTTTGATTCATATAAGGAAATTGTATTATAATCAAGTTTTATCTGTAATATTAATGACATTTTCAATGTTAATTTAAAATACTGCAAAATTTACTACGCATTTCATCGTCTGCTAAAGACTAAAATTCCCATAATTTATTTTTTAATTTGTACAAAATACAAATGTGAACGGTTCAAACTTATACGGAATTTTCATAAAAATCCATGAAATTGAATTCACGCTATTTTTCATAGCCTGTCTACGAGAAAAATTATTTCTTGATTTGAAAACTACATGCAAGATGAATTCAGTGGGGGTGTCGATTAAACGAGGTGGAATACTTTGTATAAGTATCAATGAATGCAGTACCCTAATCGTTTCCTAAGTGATTTTCCGCAGAATTAATGAAAACTTTTGGAAAGCTTAGAGTAAATTTTAAACTCATAGAAGTTGTAAGAACTTTGAGTTGTCACGACTTAAATTTATTATAAGCTGAAGATATATTGAGACGTTTTAAGAGAAATAAAATGAAAAATCAAAGACATTTAGACAGAATATGACTCAAGGTATGTAAAAGTCGGCGCATCTAAACGAATAGAGTCCTCCAAGAAATTTTGTGAGAAAAATAAGAAATATTACTGCAAGTTATTTAAAAAATCAAAAATTAAACTTTTAACTAAATAATTATGGTAATAGTCGTCAAATAGGGTTTATACGATTTCTTACTGTGTAATAAGTATAAAAAATTTTTTACCTGAATTCACTTAAAAATTCTTAAAAATTTCCTTTATATTTGTTATTGTGTTAATTTTTATTTAAAAGTAATGTTTATATTAGTAAAACATAAAACATTTCTCCAATTTGCATTTAAAATATCTACTCATGTGCTGTTTCCAGAATGCAAACAAGCGACTTAAGTAATAAATTTTGATGGAAATCACTCAAAAAACTGAGAGCTTTTCATATAAATTTTAGACAAGCAGTGCTTGTTTGCATTGTGAAAACAACACATTTTTCTATTCCCGTTTCCCGGGAAGTGCAAAGTCCAGGAAATCCTAAAACCTAGTTAACTCGCTTTGCATGTATATTCTCAATGTTTATTTCTAAGCCAACGGCCCTTGCTAACATGACTGACTCGTCCAATTTACTTAGCATGTTGTTGAATTTGTGCGAAATGAGGCAGATATCGTCTGCGAAATCCAAGTCTTCCATATTTTTGCGAAAGTCCCACGCAATATCACTTTTCTTCACGCATAGTTTTAACATTATCTCATAAAGTACGACGGCAAAAAATAATGGAATAAGAGAATAACCCTGTTTTATCCCTGTGTTTGTACTGAAGGATTCACTTATCATCCCATTGTGACAAACTTTTAGTGAGGAATTAGTGTACATAGCTTTGATGTGGTTTATTAATTTCCATGGTACGCGCTTAGCTCTTAATGCGTCCCATATTGCGCCACGTTTTATAGCGTCGAAAACTTTTATAAAATCGACAAAGACTTATGTGTTGTTTCCACAATGCAAACATGTACTGCTTGGCTAAAATTTATATGAAAAACACTCAGTTTTGTGAGCGGTTTTCATAGATTTTTTTTTAACTCAAATCGCTTGTTTGCATTGTGGAAACAGCACATAAATAAAGCGGTTTGTGGCACTCACAGACTATTCTATTATGATACGGAGAGTATATGTTTGGTTTAAACAATTCCGATATGGCCAAAAACCTGCCTGTTCGTCTTGCAGTGACTGCTCAAAGCACTGCAGTCTATTATTTAATGCAAACTTTCCCAGGTGCTTTTTTTCTCTTAAGTTTTCAAATACCGCATGCAATTTTTTTGGAAACTGGAATCGTTGGCATATTATGTCGTTGACAAATGTTGTTGGTACGAAAGAAGATGAGAGGTTTTCTTCATCGTTGTCTTCAGCGATGTTGTAATGCTTTCGAAATACTTCTTCCGTTTACGAGTTTGATCTTCTAGATTGGTAATTAGCTGACCATTCGCATTCTTTGTGGCACTGTTACGGCAAATGTTGTGATTCGATAATCGACCTATTAGTTGATGAAGCTCTTTCATAATGGCCATGTTTTCGAAATATTTTATTTTGTCGTTTCTAGCTGATGTCTTAACGGCCTTTGCTGTGGTGTTATATTGTGGCTTTCGATTTGGGTTTTCCAAGGATTTTATTCTTAAATATCCTTTTTCAGGATATTTCAGAATAAAAGATACTTTTTCATTGTAGACGCACTTGTAGCAGGAAGCTATGTCATTTTAATCAACACTCGTTAAGAGGAGGCTGTCATTCCATCAATTTCATTTATATCCGATGATGCGTTCAAAGTTATTCAACGAACTTTTCTAAAAAACTATGTTTATTTTAATCAACTTGTTGTGAAATTTAATTGAAAAAGATTTATTTTATTTTTACTCATGACTACAATTTAATTTGTATTAATTTTCCATAATTAAACTTATGTTAAAAGCACTTTCAGGGCCATTAATTATTCTTCTAATGTGATTTCACATAACTTATTCTATAAATTACAAATGTTTTTAACAATTATTAAAACAAATAATAAATGCCACAAATATGAATATATCAAATATAATTTCAAGTAAATGTTATTTATTAAAACAAATATTAAATGTCATTGAAATGAACTTATTAGATTAATGTTTTTTTTTTAATTAAATTTCTAGTTGAAATAAATTATCACACTCAACAAAATCTAACAAACACAAACACTGTTAAATAAAAAGCTGTTCTATCCGCTGATCATGAGTTTATTAATGTTTGCAATGGATATAATATAATTAATTTAATAATTCAATTTAAAGTATGTAATACTATCCATAATCAATAATAACTACAATATATATAATATATAGTAAAAAATGTAAGAATAAATAGTTAGTTATTCATGCATGGTTATTTGTTGAATTTTACTACAGATTTATACATCGATAAGTCTTTTTGATTCTTAATACTCGTCTGTTTTTGTCTCTCATGGGATCTTTACGGAATAGCCACTTGTTGTCTAAAAATTGTACAAAATGTGCATATAAATGAAGATAAAGGAAAAATTTACTAAATGATACGGTCCATAACAAAATGCAATAGCTCCAGCTGAGTATTTTTTTTTTTATTGATTTACTTGCTGATAGTTAAGCATTGTCTATATGCATTTCATTAGCGCTTTACCAAATCGTCAATAGACTTCAACCACAACTTTAAACAGTTACAAATCACTTATCTTATGCACAGACTTTCTATATGCATATAGACAATGCTTAACTATTATTCATTTAAAATAAAATTATGACAATGTGTCAGATAATAAATTTCTTAAAGGTTTATTGATTTACAATAAAACTATAGACCTTTGGTCCGTTTTATAAAAATAGCTATATAGATTTTAATATGTAGAATTGGATATATTAAAAATTTTAAACCTTGAAAATTTTGTACTAAACTTCCACTAATATATGGTTCACAAGAAATAAGCATGAGCCATGGTATGTGCATCAAAATTGTAATTATGTCCATTGGCATTATTTCTGTATCTTTGAAACTTGTGGCCCGAGTTCAAAACAATGTATGTAGGAATCAAAGGGGAAAATCTAATCTTTAAGAAAATTAAAGTAAATACTACCTTGTTAAAACACACGTTGACCTACAGGGTGTCATATTTGACTACATCGGGCTTGAAAAAATTTTTGGCCTCATTACTTTTAGAAATATTATCCGATTTTGTTTAATTGAAATTTGGTGTTAAGTATATAACCAAATACAGAAAATACAGTTTATTTCATTAAGGTATCTGTAATATTTTCAAAATGTTTGGGTTTGAATTTTGACATTTGGGTTTTTAGCCTCGACTTTCTCTATTTTATCAATATCTGCGATAATAGCATAGCCAACTTTTCAAGAAAATGTATTATGATTTTTAGCACAATCTCTGATAACGTGTAAAAAAATTGTTTTAATTATCTCAATTCATCTAGATATGAAAAGGAATCAACACAAAGACTGAAATGAGAGTGAAAACATTTCTAAATTTTGTTATATTATTTGTTCGCCATTTTTCTTCAGAACCTTTTCAAACTAATTTTTTTTATTTTCAATAATTAAAAAGAATAGACTATAAAAAATAATGAAGTTGAAATTTTAAGCCGACTAAAGCATGAACGCTACATTCAGGATTGCACGAAAAGGTTTTTAATGCCCGAGGTAGTCAACTTTGACACTCTGTTACTCAAGATGTATTTCAAAAGCGTTGTCCAAGTTTCAACATTATTAAAGCTCAGGTCCCTTTCTGTGAATTTTACATATATCGTTTTGTAATCAAACTGCAAGTTTCAAAGATACAGACTTATTAACCTTTTTTCTGCATTGCCGGCCATCAACGGGGCTTTATGAATTTCTCCTCCAGGCATGTGCAATAGGGTCGTCGGCAAATGAAAATATTCACTTCACTTGCATTTGGAATGTAATGCAGGAAGTCCTTACGCCAGTTCGAGAAGAAAACGCCTTATTCAGCTAGGTCGGAAATTTTGCGAAGCCACTAATCGGCATACCCAGAGGAAAAAATCTTTAAGCCCGTCTGAGCGAAGCCTCTATTTTACAAAACCAGAGGGTGAAACCTTTAATCCCAACCGAAGGACCTTATGCACTCAATCTTTATTTTGCAAAAAGAGTTTTGGATGTTTAAGAAAATCCTTAAGCCCAGCAAGAGACCGACTATGCAGCGAATCCTTAGTAATAAAAGTAAAATTGGCTAACATTTTTGATTACTTTCCAAAAACGATGCTGTTTGCTAAAGCTTATCTGCATAGCGGCAATTTTTATTACAATAATATTTTTTAAACGTAAATCTCTTCGAAATAGGTCAGTTTAAAAACATAATAAAACAAAGGCCATATGAAATAAAATAAGGCGCAAAAATATTTTATATTAAATAAGGCCCACTGAATGTAGTTTTGGGTCTTTCTTCATTTGGGTCGTATTTCATTATGAAATAACATCTAAATTCGAAATGAAATTAATATAAAAAAAATTAAATAAGGCTAAATTAATAGCTTTTTAATTTGATTGATCCTTATTTCATTTTCTTAGGTGGGCCTTATTTCATGCCACCATCCATCATCCATCCATAACATCCATATTACTCCATTTCGCCCAAATATTTTTAGCTGTTGCGCTGAATACGGTGATTATTTTTAGTGCTCCAAAAAGCATTTGGAATAAAAATTACTTCACATATTTAATTAAGTAAAAAATAAATACTTCTTCTTACACATATCTACATAATTCTGTAAGCAGGTCTGTAAGTCAAAATTTTACGTTTTCGTAGCGCAAATTTGCTCTGTTTAAAGCATTATATTTTACAGGAGTATTTATATATCCGAAATAACTTTTCATACAAAAGAATTTTTTGTTATGACAAATATGCAAATAATTAGTTAAAATTAATATCAAGAAGATGTACAAAAAAAAAACACATTCTGCATCAAAGGATATACACTAATTAAAATTAAATTTTCGTTGCGGAAATCTGTTCTGTTCAAAGCACCATATTTTACTGGGGTATTTATTTATCCGATATAGCTATTCATACAAGAGACTTTTTTGTTATGACAAATATGCAAATAATTAGTTAGAATATCAAAAAGATGTACAAAAAAACTACATTCTGCATCAAAGGATATCAACTAATTAAAATTACATGGTCTGTTAGTTTTTGGCTAAAACTATTCGAATGATGTTAATTTTAATTCATATATATTTTTTTAACTTAAAACAATTTTCAACAGAGTTTAATTCAAGTAAACCATATAAAAATGGCATAGAATATGTTTCAATTTCAAAGAAATTTCAATGTTATAAAAAGCAATCTAATTTTGCAAAATATAATTATCGAATAAAAATTTTATAGCTTATTTTGTTATGTGTAAAAATGGTTTACATAAACTTTATGCCTTTTCTGATGAAGTTGTTGTTTATTCGTGCAATCATTTCCTTACTGTAATATTTGGGAACCAATCGCCTTTAACTACCAAATAGCAGCAGCCAACACAGAGATACAATCCCATATAGAAGCAACAATATTTATCATTAGCTTTTTCCTTATTTTATTTCGATATTTTTACGACTTATTTCTGACCATTTCTATGGGAGCCTTCTGCAATGGTCTACAGACGCTTTGTAGTATATATTCATGCTACAAACAAAAATTTGTAACATTTCCGTAACCTTTTTATGTTTTGAAATTTTAAGTTGCTGTTGACTTTTAAATACATTTTCAATTTCAGACCTTTTTTACCCTTTTCACTTGTTTTTCGTTTTTTTCTTCCTGTAGTTCAAATCTCACCAAAAGTTAAATAACATTATACTAAACTAATGTTGTTTGGAAATTTATATGTATTTCGCACAAATGCAATGAATGATTGTATTGATTGTAAAATTGCTTGTTTTATGTATTTTACCAAACAATTTGTTAATAATGGCACGTGCCACAATCATCTGTTTGTTGGTATTTTTATGTACGTCTACAATTATTCTGGTATCTGCTGTAATAGGCGATATTTTGTAGAATATTTGGCCTGTAAAAAGAGCAATAAATTTTTTTATATATCGTCATATGAAATGGAAAATGACACCGCATATTATTTCTCCATTGTATAGATGCGACAAGAAAATTAATCTAATGTAACTATTGTGAATTTATAACTACTAATTTCGACTGTAATTTTTTGTAAAATTTTTAAAAATTATGCTATCTTCTTTTTGCATTTTACATGGCGATATATACTATATTTTAAAGATCTCTGCAAATTGTAAAATTTATGTTTTAATTATTGTTATTGTAATAAAATAAAAATGTAAACATTTTGCCATTTTATAATGAAAAGAATAATTACAAAATGCTGTTAGTAAAATAATTTTTATTACATTTTAGACTACATTAAAAATGGTAATGAAATATTTTCGTATTTATAATTGAAATTAAAAAAAAGCTAATAATCTTCATATAATATATATCGACTTGTTATTTATTTTGCTCAAAGAGGTTATACTATTCTAACAGCTTGCACACAAAGGGTAATTTTGCGGGAAAGCCGTCTAAGGTCTAAAAATATTTGTTGGTCACCGATTTTAAATATTTTTTTATTTATAAAAGTAATAACTAGAGACCCTCGATAGACAAAAATTTACGTTTCAATTTAACAAATATGGTGATACAAAATGCGCTTTTTCCTTAGTCAGGTTGAAGTCAATCAGTCTAATTTATATAAAACCTTATTATATGTTATTGAACATTTTAACGCTAACAAAGGTTAAAAAAATAATATTATTATTAGTATTTTGTGCTTTTATAAATATTTTAATTTCTTAAATTGCAACACCACAGTATTCAACGACCATTTTGTAGTTAATGCTACAATAGAGCGAATATGAATTTATACAGATATCCTAATCTGTAATTAATGTTTTATTTTTTCAAGTATACTAAACTTTTTTTTCAATTCTGTTTTCAAATTTTTTCTCCATCATTCTTAGAAATGTTTCTATGAAGTAAAAAAAAGAGTAGTTTAAAAAATAATTAATATGAATTGGTGGTTACACATGAAAAAGGTATTCAAATAGCGAGCCTCTTTTTATTTGTTATTGTCGTAACAAATGGTATAAGTATTGGATAATCAGATGATAAATCAGTGCGACGTTCACACTTTTCAAGTGCCAAAATAAGCATTCAATTATCTTGGCTTCTTAAGACTGTGCAAGAGTTACTTCACTCGATCTAATCTTTTTACTATTTATAGCACCAATGTGAAATCGACATGTCACAATGTAGATTTAAAATCATATTAAATTAATGAGAAATACCTTGTTGTTTAAGTGTGTTAAGCAACGGTCACACTTAGCAAATATTTCACCAAATAAGCGTAACCCCAACTTTTGATCAGTGTTAGTGTGATTTAGTTTGGTTTTTATATTACAGAATAAAATTAATTATGCTACAAAAAACTATTTTTTTATAATATTTAATAAATGCGAACCATTATTAAAAAAAACATTGGAACTAAAGGAAACAAAATATTAGTTTGTCTGTTGGTCATGTGTTTTTCGTCATATATTTGCCAAGTGTGACCGCAGCCTTAGTGTTTATTTGCTTTATTCAAACCTTGCAAACAAGATAACTGGTATGTACTTAGGGCTATACTAGTAACTTTTTACTTCGAACTAGTTGACTATCTGTCCTTTTTTCATCTATTGAACTATTGATTTTAAAATTAGGTTGTCATCGAAGCCCAGCTAACAAGTTCATTTGTATAAAATTTTTTTTATTTATGGTTTTGTAACTCTTAAAAAACTTTGGCTCAACCGGTGTACGAAGACACATTCCTCATATTTCAAGGCAAGCACTCTAGCCACTGAGACACTTTTTACTTATTTGTTTAACAGCTAAAAATATGTTTTATGTACACAGAAAAAAAATTTATTAAAAACACTTAGGCCCTTTTGTGTAAATCACATCACCAAAGGGAAGTAAAGGGAAATTTATGTGAAAGCAACAATAAATTTGAAAATATTTTAAAAATTTGTTTTTGTTTTTTATACAAATTCTTCACCAAATAAACGTATAGAAATTAAAGCGTTGCTTTACCTATCAAATATTTTAAAATTTGTATGAAAAATAAAATAGATTGATAAAATATTTGAAATTTTGTTTTTGTTCTGTATACGAATTTCACTTTGGTGACGTGATTTACACAATAAGGGCCTTAATTTTTTTTGTATCAATCAAATAATTAATTGATTTTGCACCTATAACGATTTTCGTAAATACAATTACGAAACTGTGAGTAAAAAAATATCTGAAAATTTTTTTAAGCTCACAATTAAAATTAAAAAAAATCAAAATTATTTCAATTAACATTATTGTTATATCAGCAATCTGAATTGTTTATTTTTAATTATCTTAATTGCTGTTTTAACGAAAAGCACTAACTAAGTTTTTTTTTTTTGTAAATAAATAAAAAAAATTCTTTAGGGACTTTGAATTGAAAATAAAAACGAATTTGAGTTTCTTATTTTTGTTTCGATATAAATTCCCTAACGAAAATTTGTATTTTATATAAAAAAAACAGGCAGTAAATGTCTTTCGGCGGAATCTAACCGGTGACCTCTGGACTAATAGACTAACGTCCTTAACTCTCAGCTACAGAGCAATTCCTTATTAAATACGCAAATAATGAATATACACAAAGCTAGAATTGCTTTGTTTCATTTATATGTGTGGATTCATGTGTTATATTAACAATGGTGAATGCTAATTTCTTTCACAAGTTTCAACAAAAGCTTTAGCTGCCATTTTTAATAAAAACAAGATTCAAAAATTTTTGAGTTTCTGCGCCATACATAACAAAGAATCTGGTTAGTTCAGTTTGTTGACAAAAAATTTGTGTATTTGTCGTATCAACAACTCAATTTGTTATATTAACAATATATATTTTTGAATTTAAACTATATATTAACAATTCGAATTGTTAGTTACAGTTTGATGAAATCGTTTTTCTGTGTATAAGTCGTATACCCGATACAACTAGTAATATGAATGTCCTTTTTTGAATAGTATCGTTAATAGTCTTGTTACAACTAGTAATATAACTGTATTTTGACTAGTTTCATTGCTACTAGCAATATGACTATCCCAAAGCGTATCTAGTTACAAATTGAGACGTTGGGGTAATACAACGAAATGTTGTGCTGTTGATGTTTATTTTTATGTTCATGTTGTGTATATGTAAATAGCCGACAGATAGCCGACAAACTTCGCATTACAAACGAAAACTTTATGTTAAATTACTATTGTTTCATATTAATGGTAAAAAAGCCAATTATTAATCTAACCCTAAATGTCTTTAATTTAATATTTTTCACTTTTAAATTAAAATTGCTATCAACGTTACATTTCATTTTAAATCAACCTGACCTGAGCTTTAGTTACAAATAAATTATATGTTAAATCATCAATTGTTTATTTAGTGTGTATTTAAAGTAAAGTTTAAGGCCGTTGTGGCTGCAGTGGTTAGCGCGACGACTACCAGCAAGTGGCCCGATCTCAAATCTTGGCTGAAGCAGCCAGTTACAATACAAATTTTTCTGATGCCTACGAATACATATCACGTAAGTAAATTATTAAAGAAATTGCTACATTAGATACATGTAGTTTCAACTTGAAGTAACTCTGATTCAACATGATTCTTCGTATTCCCGACTAGAAATTTTCATTCAAACACATTTGGGATCTGACTGGGATCCCAATTCCGATGTAACGCAGAAACGTATTTGGGACCCGATTGGTTTCCTGGGGGGAGATATATAAATCTTGTAAAAATTTGCTAAAATCGGGAAAATATCAAACGCTAATATTGAATTAAAATTGCTGAAGCTATCCAAGGGACGAAATTATGTAACAATCACCTGTGTTGAAGATGACCAAAATATATGACTAGAAATCGGTGTTAAATTTTCCCAACAAGCTCCCAATAGTTTCGCGCTTGGGAAGAACTTATGTTAAGTCACTAATTTGTAGATGGGCTATCCCAACAAGTTCCCGATCAAATCGCAGACGGGATAACCGTTTTGGGTATGCCACATGTATTCCCAATCGGGCTCCAATATGAGTATTGGGAAAATTTCTAGTCGGGTTATTTTGATTTAACTGTACTGATATATTAAATCAACATGAAATATAGTTAATTCAAAAGGAAAAATGGTCGTCGAAGGTTATTGCTAAATCATGTTGAATTAATATTAAAAACCTATGAAGAAAAATCACTAACGAAAATATTGAAGTTAACTCCGTTTTCGAAGATTTTAATATGAAATTTTTCTCTGTGTATATCTGACCGAAAATGGAATACAACGCTCATGTATGGGCCGGAGCTTCAAAATCTATTCTGAAGTTATACGAGTACATGCAGGGGATGGCGAAGAAGTTCATCGGTGATAACTGAGCGAGTCAATAGAGTAGCTTACTATTGACTCGTATCACTGTCTTATCGTTACTACAATTGATTCTTTACAGTTCGTATGTGTGATAAATTTCCATCCATGTCGCTTGTAAGTTCAAGGGAAAGCGCAAATCGAATTTTCCCAAACATAATTCATTATTCTAGCACTAGCACCAAGCATTGCGTGACAGATGGCTAGCGCAAAAAATATAATATCCGATCTAGCGATTTTTCAAAATGTGTAAATGATAAACGATAACTGGGCCGAAACGAATTTTTCCATAAAAGTAGTAGTGAACTGAAATCTATTTCTTACGCTCTCAGTTTTAAGCACCCATTATCTCAACAATGCTACCGCGTTTTCATACAATGTCGTACATTTGTTATACGAAAAAATAAGACCAAAAGAAAATTAAACAATAATATGTGATCATTTTATTAGTTTATGTTTGCGTGTTTTGGAGATAGACGGATTTCACTTTTTCAAATTCAAATATTTTTTGTTAAATAAATGCTTTGGTTATATTCTTTAAAGTCTGACAAGATAAAAACGAAGAGAAAACAACTTTTTTATTTTATCATAAAAACTACTAAATTAGTCTTGGCTATAGTGTTTATTCTTTACGTAAATGTAATTAAGTTTGTCTGGCAAGCATACCGCAAACCCTAGAATAACTTAAAATCGATCAAAGAATATCAGTTATGATCACTTGATTTGTTAATTTGTTATCAAACAGTATAATTCTTACATTCATTTATAGTGTTTTGATCTATGTAGTATGCTCTTAATTTAATAATAGAATATAAAATAATAATGACACTTATACAATTAAGTTGATGAAGGCACATTAAATAAAAGGAAAACATATCTCGATTCTATATCTTTTAAAAATCCATTACATTTTATTGCATTTTTAATAAATCGACAACAGCAAATGGAAACACGTAGCCATATAAACCAATTTAGCATTCACTTAAATGAGAGATTTGCATGTCTGGCATAATTTTCATTATATGTACTTTCTATTATTATAAATTTATAGAAGTAAAAGGATTTTGTTTTTACCTTTTCATTTTCTTTTCTTTGGACTTCAATAGAACAGAACAAAAAAAAAAGGAAAAATAAAAAGGCTTCTGTTTGTATAAAATAAAATAATGAAAAGAAATGTTTATGCAAATTTAATATGCACTTTCACTTTATTGTGTAATATATTCGTACAACAAAAATAATTTTGAGCTTAATTCGCAAACGCAGAGCTGTAAAAGAACTAGTCATTCAGGAACGATAGATTTGCAAGGAACAGACAATATTCCAAGGAACAGGCGAAAAATTATCTTAATTTATGCCAACCTACACGCAGTAGTCACATATAATTCATGTTTTTTATCACTGTTTAAGTGGCTCGGTTGTATGTAAATAAATATTATATTTAATTTGCAGAAATCAAACAATAGCAAAAAGCAATTGCAAGCGCAGATAATTACACTGTGCTTGAATTTGCTACTTTTTTTGTAATAAGTGAGGCACCATACTCGCAAAGATAATTCGAGTACCCTAATTTCTATGGATAATTTCGAAGTTAGCTCTCGTTTTCGCGTTATTCGCGATTTAAATTCAATATAATAAGGTACCACAACCCTATGGAAAAATTATTAGAAACGATCCAAATATGCATTACTTCGGGATCGCAAACTCTACATTTTCATGACTTCTTTGGGGTTTCTTTTTTTTACTGGGATGGAAAAAGTCTATAGCCATTTTGATTGAAAATAAAATGTAACGTTGATTTTTCATTGATTCACTAAAGTAGATACAACTTTAATTTAACATGATAAAAATTTACTTTGCTATGGAACAGGTGCTTATGAATTCAATATTGTACAATTTTGTTTTAACAGTAAAAATATTAAATCAATAATTTTTATAAATCAAAAGTGATTTTTAGGCTAATGTTCGTAACATTTAATTCAGAAAGAATTATAGCAACTTGTCGGCTATATTTCGGCTGTTTGTCAGCTATTTATATTTACAAAACACATGCATCAAAATAAGCAACAACAAGATACCAACAGTGCGCTGTAGCTATCGATAAATCAAATAAACCCCAACACATTTAAACAACAACAAATTATTTCTCGCTGGTCACTGGGTTACATTTACAATTTTTCGTTTAAAAATTAATGCGAAACAATGGTTATGAAAGAATTTAATATAATTTCCAATCAACATTGTCACATATCGATTTTACATTGGTATTTTTTCTGTATGCATCTCATTAGATAATTTTTGTATTACTTGTGTGATGGTGTAAACTGTATGTAAGTAAAATATGAATTATAACAAAGCTTTTTTTAATAACTTATTACATTAAAAAATATATACATATAAATACAAAAAAAAAACAGGGAAAATCAGGAAACAACGTCTGAAAGGGTTTGTTAAACAAAGAGCAGCAAAGCTATACTTTTGTATTCATTAGGAAAGGGGAAGTAATAACCTTTTTGAGGTCACGTTATGCTATTAAAATTGTTCTTGCACAAAGTTTTCAACAATCAGTTTCTCAAGTGTTATATTTTCTAAATAACCTGCGTGTTTAAGTGCGATTTGCAAGGATCTTATTTTATTGTAGTATTTCTGGTGGAGCACTTTGAAATCAAGAAATAAATAAAGATTTCTGTACATGATATTTTGCTTCTGACAAATAAAACAAAATAAGACGTAAGGTGAAGATATTAATAAAATAAAATAAAAATATATAATTTTATGCAGATTATATTTTAATACTCGCGCAGTGGTCTTAGCTACATACCTGTAATCAAAATTATCACACTTTTTAGTCAGAATTACAAAATATTTTATATTAATATTTTTATGTATTTTTTGTTCCTTTTTTTGTTTCTAAATTGCACAATATTTTTAAAGCAGAATACGACGGCATGAAATAACCCCGAGGAAATAACCTCAAAAATCGAACATGAAATAAGGCCCCAGAAAAGTACATAGGGCCACAAAAGGTGTTGTTTGGACTTATTTCTTTTTTTCAGAGGGAGTTTTCTTTCATATGAAATAACACTCCAAAAGTAATAATGAAATAAAATCCCAAAGACATTTTTGCAGGCTCATTTCATATTTATGCAAAAATTGTAAAGAACGCAAAATTTTACAATAAACATTTATTTATTGCATAATTTTAGCACGAAAAAGGCCTAATTAAAAAACTATATAAGGCCAATGCATAAAGGTATTAATTACCCAAAAAAAGAACGTGTTTTAATATCCTTTGTATAGTAGATCAATAGCCGGTATGTCGAATAACGGCTTCGCTCGTTAAAACCTTTCAGCCTAGTCAGCCTTCGGCCGGGCTTAAGGACTTTTTCCTCTTTATACGTCGAAAAAAGGCTTCGCTGTTTTTTTTTTAATTTAAGCTGATTCTGCGCCTGTCTACCAATTTTATGATAGCTTGAGGAAGACTCATCCAATTTCGTTAATCATTATTTGAAATAATTTTAATTTAATCCGTTTTTAAGTTATTTGAACATTATTTTTTATATGCGTAAATGTTTCGGAGTTATTCAGAGCAAATATTTACACTGTACTACAATTTTTTTTTCAAAATAACAAGCTTCTAATAGCTAATTTTGGTAGAGGGCACCAAGTCTTTTAGGGCGAGTTAAATTTCTCAAATTTTGCGCATGGTTAGTTGTAGTGACCCGGCATAGAAAATGTCTTAAGCTTTACGTTTAAGGTATAAGAAAAATGCTACACTTTTATGTAAAACACCTTAAGAAAATTGACCTGTTGATCTTCTAGCCTTTCTCGGTATGAGTCTTTTTGTCCCTTTCTAAAAACAGGACTAAAAAGTCCCATTCAGCGGCAATGTAGCGGCCAGTAATGTTCCACAAAAATGTTTCTCATAGTGTTTTACTTAAAAATACAAAAACTATATTATAAATTAAACCCAAAGCTTACAACATTTCTTATGCCGAGTACAAATTGTAAATAAGTGTGAAATTAGCCCCATAAACATATTTTAAGCTTTGAATTATTCATGGTGTTCAAGTTGTGTCTGAAGCTTGGTTGTCTTTGAAAATTTACAGTAGAAGTATAATGCAAATATTTTTGTGGAACATTTCAGCGCGATATATCGCCACTGAAGAACACATATTGTAAAGATAACTATAACCGAGAAATATATTTCTTATTGGTCCTTAATATATCATAATTTGCTACTTTTATTCAATAGGGGTTTCTTGTATAAACTAAAAAATAGTAGGCTATATATACATACATATGTAAGTCCAAACCTATGTTAAATCGACGGCTACCTTAGATTAACTTTGGGACTATGGTTGCTTAAAGTAAAGCACAGTGTTGCCAGGAGCTGCAAGTAAAATAAGCTAAATCGGCCTTTTTAAAAGTCTAAGGGCCATTATTAAAGCTAGGCAATAGTTAAAGGCAGGATTTTGTCGGACGAATAAAGGGTTTACCTTTATTAAAACTTCACTTTAAATGAAAATGAGCGATAAGTTAAAGTCAGGTGCATCCTACCTTGTAGGTTAAAGTAAATTTGTAATAATGATAAACTGTTTATCCGTCCGACAAAAGTCTGTTTTTAGCTATTGTCAAGTTGTAATAATGTCACTAAGTGGCGCAAAAATAAAAGCTAAAAATGCTAAATATTTTTTATTGATAGCTCAATGATTTCTCTATTATTTTATAAGTAAGAATACATAATAATGTTAACTCCCTGCGGAAAACTTTATGACGGAAGATGCAAATGTTGTCGTCCTATGACTTGAGAATATATGTCAGGTACCAAGAGTAAGGAGTGGTGAATGGTGAAAAAAACATATCAAACATATCATCATCTTTATTTTCAGTGAATATATTTGGGACTCGTGCTAGTGTTGTAGTACACAACACTAAACAATTTCGATGTGGTTGGATCCGAGACTTATCATATAGTATCTACATAATGTTGATTATCTCCATCCACCTAGGAACAATTTCCATAATTGTATTTAGATATAAATTTCTACTTAACTGGTATTTATAAATTGTGTAGCGGAGTTGGTAGTGCCCTAGGCTGTCATTCCGAAGGTCGTCCGCTCGACTACCGCCAAAGACTCTTCTTAAAAATAAAATACCATTTCTACTTGCATTTGTAACAATAAACAAAACAAAAATTTACTTTCAATCATTACTCAATTGTAACAGCTAAATGTCGCAATAATATTTATAGTACATAATATGTATCGCTCTACACCGATTAGGTCTCTATGAGACAGTTCATTGGCGAGTCACAAGGTGCACACGACTTATCAATTCACTTCATTCTTGGTCATCCCAATGTAAAAATGACAGGTCATGGTCAGCTTCATACAAAGTATTACCACTCGTACCGTTCTCTACCGTTACTATTAGATAAGAAGGTACTGCAAGTTTATAATTAAAAAAGAACAAAGGTATAAGTTCTTCTTTAAGACTCTACAACGACATTAAAATGAGTATAAAAAAATTTTGGTACCATTTTATTGAGAAAAGTGTTCATTTTTGCAATAAATATTATTTTTTCTTGCAAAAGTTTATATTAAAATGCCTTAACAATAAGAAAAGTAGAAATAATTTTTTCAAATTCGAAGAATAACTTCAGCCCTTTTGAGGCTAAATGAAAAATAAAAGAGGTTAGAAAAAAGCCAGGAAACTATAACACAAATCTCAAGGCCAAGAGACAAAACAAAAGGCTAAATCTAGCCTCGAAAAGTCTAAGCTGGCAACGCTGCTCAAGAAGTCGGTGGAAAAAAATTCAATATAAAATAGTGCTCGAGATATTGAAAAATTAAACTCAACAAATCGGAAATTATGCAATTTTGAATATGACATAAATTCAGAAGAATATATTATTAATTAATTTTTTCTTCTGACCAAATTGTATCCAAACTGAAAGGGTTCTGGTCAAAGTGTTTATCGGTTTGACATGAAGTTGCTGATATATAATATAGTATACTTCACTTGAACATTAATTTTTATTTTCTATATGATCGTACACCAATGATGTCCATGCTCAACCGATTTTTAACAGTAAGTGCATAAGTGTAGCTTTAGACAGCTAGGTTGAACAAATACTAGTGTAAGCGCATTAAGAATTAGAATACTCATGTGAATTTAAATATTCACAAAGTTAAATTGTATAATTTTTCCTACATCAACTGTAAATATACAAAATTTATTTTATTTTATTATTAAATTTTTTGTGTATTAGATGTTCATATCAGCAATTTAAAATTGTAAATAAGTTTGCACCGTTTTTTTATAATAATAAAATTAATACATATATAAATTTTAAGAGCACATGTTGCATATTTGAATATTTATATGAATAGAACTAAAAAAATATTTGTATATATATATCGAAATCAGGCATATGCATTATATACAATTACTTCTAGCTTATGGATATAACCATACACATATTTATGCATATACAATATATATGTATATTATATATATTTACTGTTTGATAAACATATATCAATATTTTTTAAGTTTTTACTATAAATGCAAACTTTTTTTTACCATAGTTATAATTAAGTTTAAGCTTGTAAAATACCATGGGGATTAATATTTAATTTTCTGTTTACCTACCGCTTAATTACAATTTTTTGGTTTGTTATTCGACCGCTATTCATACACATACTACTATATGCTACAAAAATCTGCAAATTTTTTTATTTCATAAATATTCTATATGCAGTTCATATAAAACAACAATTTTAATTTAACACACATATGTTATTAAACGTTTATTGTACCTATAAAGAGCCAGAATTGCTGTAGTGCATTGTAATATGTTATTTTTCGCCGCACCAATACTTAATTTTATAGTTGAACAGTTACCAAAACAATTTACAAAATTTAACATTTACATAAACGTATTTACTTATGTATACGTTGTATCCCTGCAGATAACGCTAGCATTTGTCGCTTAAATACAAACTATTGTTTACAAATGATATGGTCCATGTTTGCATTACATCGGACTAGTCTTAACATTACACTACCTCACTATTCGATGCAGCACTCAAGTGTTCGTGTTAGAGGGCTGCAAAGTGTACACAAATGTATTCGTAGAATGTACTCGTATGAATTTCGTGTGTGCATAGATGTATGTTCTTATATATATACTTAACGATTACACTCGTTAAAACATAAATAGTTGTCGGTTATCTAGAAGCTAATGTTTGCAAATGACATGGTCCATGATCACATTACATAGGACCATGTTATAACTACACCATTTCACCTAAAATGGATTACGTAGTCCAATATTATCTGTAGGGATGGCATACGTGTGCGTATTTGTAAATGACTATCTGTGCAAACATACTTTCTAAAATCTCACATAATGTATTATTAAAAATGGACGGTGGGCTGCTTCTGAAAATCATAAAAGTGAAACTGCATACAGCCAAAGCCAAGTTAAACAAATATCGTTTTAATGAGAATCTAATATAGCGAAAGTTTAAATTATTTAGACTACATATCTTGTATCGCCAAGTTTAAGAATTTTCACGTTCGATATAACGAATATATAACACAACATTTCAATAATAAAAACTAGTGTGTAATTTTTATCTCTTACTCATAAGTGTGATGCAAAAATAAGAAGTGGGCGTGATATTGTCATGCTATACCATAAAATATGGTTGGATTATATTATTATGATCAATATATAGTATATAGTAGCTTTCTCAATAGATTTCAAAAGCAGTTCGATAATTCTAAAACTTTCGGTTTATTATTTCATAAAAGTTTACAAAAAAAATTTTCTTTCAGAATAGAATTGTTGTCTAAAGTAATCTCGTCGTCCAGGGGCTTAAGTGCTCTACATGCCAAAAATGCATTTTGAGTAAATCGATGTTGAACTTTAACATAATATTTTTAAACAACTCCACAATAGGATTTTGTAATATTTTTACCACATATTTGTTTTAAAAAATGATTCTGAGGAAACATTTTTATCTTCCGATTGCATCTACAACGGGACATTTTCTAACGGTAATAAAAATCCTGTTTGCTCTATACGCCACCTTAAGCGCATTTCCCTGCAAGTACATACACGTAGCGTAAAGTAGCATTAAGAAAGCAATAAAATACACCAAAAAATTTTAATAAAAAAACAATATATTCATGTACAAAACCCAAAAATAAAAACTATTCACAAAGTTATTATATAATATATCTGTGAACTTATGACAAAACAACGGAAGTCTAATTTTCAAAATTTTTAGGAGAGCAAAAATCCTATTAAAGTATTGAATATAACTTTCTGTGTATGCTTTTAAAGAAAAGTTAAAATTATATATACTTAAATAATTTTGATTGTGGTTTTATTTATAGCTTTTTTCCTCTTTGCTGCATATTTAAAATTATTCGTTAATCTTTTATTTACCAATTATCTCAGGAATATGGCGATTACACCAAAAGATGCGTCTAAAAAATCTGTATTTAATGCTTTAAAAATTCAAAAATTTCTTAACTCGACTTAAGTACTTTTGTTAAAAATTTACGTATATCAAAATGATGATAAAAAAATTAACATATTGATTTATTTGAGTTAGGTAATAATTTTTCAGTGTTTCCGATATAAAATTGAGTAACAATTTTAAGTCTTAAAAATTTTTAAAATTTTTAATATTTGCTTTTCTTTTATATTGGATGGCCAATTGAACGCGGCATGCGGTAGCGGGCAGCATGAGGACTGCCAGTTTAGAAAAGACTAGACTAAAAAATATTCAAATAAAATGTTTGGCATATCGTAATTAGTTTAATTTTGCAATACTGAGAGAAGCGACAGCGCGGCAAAGTTGAATTTTTTTTTAATTTTTTTTCTTTGCCGCTTCAAACGACATTGCCATATGAAATATTATTATTTTGACAAACTTAATACAAAAATAAAATTTTATTTCAATAATAAACTAATTTTTTTTTGTTTCAAAAATAGTTAACGGTGTTGGTAATTGATTTTGGCCACTTTTTTATTATATTTGCTATTTGGAAATGAGGCTGCGAAATTGTGTTATCAAATTTTATTGTGAATAACTTATTTTGAATATATTGAAGAACTTTTTTTTTATTATATAAATATAAATGAAAGAATCGATAATTTTAATTGTTTAGATATTTTTAAAATCTGAAAATTGCATTTCTACAACCTTAAGTTTTATTTTATTTCTTTTAAATTTTTTCAAATAATTAACGATTAACCTAACCTAACAGTATACGCAATGGATTTATTGGATTTGTGAATGATCAGCCTAACAAAATTTATAGATAATACTTTCGATCTGTAAATGGTCTGACAAAAATTTTTAAATTGCTGTGGACATCATCTCATGATTATTTTGGGCAACTAAATAATCACTCTACATAACTATTATTATTTTAATAGTTGGAATTTTCTATCATCAGAGTATTTAGTATTTTGTACAACTAATTATTTCGTTACCTCCCTCTCTTAATGTTGCTTAATGATACAGGCATTTATGCTATTTCGCTTCCGATAAAATCAGTAAACTTTTTAAAAGTTCTGTTAAATGCTTCTTTAGCAGAATTTGTCTGTCGTTTGCCAAATAGGCAAATGCACGCTACGGAGTAATATCTAAACCTAAATAAGCGCGTAGACTTTCTCACTACAAACGAAAAAATTAAACAACGTTACTCTACTCCCTAATACAACGCTCGACGCACCTACTTAATTTTGGTTGTAAGATAGAGTATAGTTTACAACAGTATTCGGTATGAAAGAAAAATTAAACTCTTAATAATTCTTTATAACAGAAAAGCATATTAAAAAATATTAGCATTCAACAATATTAACTGCACGTAGAGGAAAATATTCAGCAGTAATAAATTTCGAGATTTCGTACTGAAATTTTGCTCTATACAACATTGAATAACGTTTAGAGTAAAATGGCACAAAAAACTCTGTTTTGAAACATATTGAGCAAAAAGGACACTATTTATCTCAGAAATGAGACGAGATAACCGAAAACGGATTACGATTTGAAAAATTTGAGGTCGAAAACCTAAAATGGCATCCTTAGCTCAAAATTGTCAAAATAGCATATGAAGCACACAAACCCCCGGGCGACGATCTGTAAATGTTCCATGGAGAGAATTCAGAGTCGTCTTTAGCTGTAAAATAAAAAAAAAAGATCACAAGTAAAGATTGTCAATATTCTCGCTTTAGTGATTAAAATGTATATATATATATAAATAATATTTAAAGTTGCAATCTAAAATAAACGCTACTTAATTTTTTTGTTCTTATATTTAATATATAGTTTATTGTTTAATTAATTACATAAATTACATATCATTAGTAATAATAACATTTTGTATAATTGACTCCACTGTTCTTCGCTGTATATATTTGTTTGTGCTTAAAAATTAAGCGATTGTTGACAATTACAGTTAGAAATGTGTGAAATCTGATTTCCTATACACTGCAACCTTGCTACTATTTACAGCTTGTAGAGATACAAAATATAAGATACTTGCAGGTCATCCCTGAAACTTCCCGTTAATTTCAAGCTTAAAGTGCTAAAAAATTCGTAGAATTCTGGAGTAATTAAAAAAGGCTTTTTACATAATTTTCGACAATAATATATTCCATCCCCTTAATCCATTTAAATCAAATTTTAAACTTTCAAGTACTATAATATATCTTATACGTAATGCATGTTTGCCCTAACATATTGGATATCCGCATTGTCTTCAAAAAAATTTTCTTCAAACCATATATTGTAATTTTGAGCCATATATATGTTTATCTTGAATTACACATATAGCCATTATAATTTTGAGCAATATATATGCTTGTTTTGAACCATGTATGGTTGCTTTGAACCATATATATGGTCATTTTAAACCATTTATTATAATTTTGAACCATATATATGGTTGGTTTGAACCATATATTGTATATGGTTCTGTTGAACCATAAATATGGTTATTTTAATTGTATCTTTGAACCATATAGTTATTTCAAACCATATATTGTTGTTTCAAACCATGTATATATCGTTCTTTTATACTACATGTAAAACAGATTTTTTAAACCATATATGCAACTATATATTCAATCATAGCTTGTTGCTCTTCGACTAGGGTTGCCTTAATCATGTTTTTTTTTCGTGTATATAAGAATTGCAGTCACATCCAACAGGCCACAAAACACGTGGTTTTAAGCAAAATACACACGAACACTGATGATGGAAGTGCAGTGGCTTCCACAAAAACAGCGCTGGTACGTTAATAGTTAATATGATATTTATTTATCCCTATTTCGTGGAAATATTGATCATATCTAATTCTTTTTGAGAATAACGAACTTTAGCCTATATAATCAATTTGTATTAAAAGAAACATAAACATTGAAAATGTTTGAACAAAAAATAAAATAGCTTTAAAGCTTTAAAGCTTTCACGGAAAAGATTTCGATTGTAAAAGAATTTTTGGTATTTGTGAATAAAATTTTAGAGCTTTACAAACTACACCTTTTACAAAACATTGCAATTATACACTATCCCATGGTATTTATCCTTACTGTAAACATTTTACATTAAAACTTTATTCTCAATCAGAATGGTTTTTAATAAATTGGATTTTCACATTCTATTCAATGGCCATAAATATACTGCATATGTTTATTTAAATTCTTAACTACACTCTAAAACACTTTTGTTGAAAATTAGGTCGATAATAGTCGGCAACACTTTAGAGATTATTATCGACCTAAGATTACACACGCATTATTTTTGAACAAAATGGTTTTACTAAAAAAAAAACGATTGGCTGCGTGTAGGTTTGAACCACGATCTTCTGACTGATAGTCTGACGTATCTACCATTCAGCCATACCCGTATTATACTTTATGTTACATTCCACTTGGACTAAATATGTTTAATTTGAAAGTTTTTTCTCTAATAAAATAACTACAAAGTCGATGTAATTTTAGAAAAGGAGAAATTTTCAACACAAATTTAGACAATATATCGTAAATTTAAAGTAATGTTTTAGAGTGTAGTTGGTCTGAAAAATACTTAGCACATAAACGAATTTCCAAACAAATATTATTTAAGTTTAGTGGTTTAAAATGTTTTAATTGTATTCAATGTGGTAGTATAATTTCATAAAGAAATATTGTTAATGCAAAAACAAACAAAAAATGCCACAACTGTAAAATGAATAACGTTCAATAATGTATTGTTGTTAGTAACAATATTAGTAAAGAACTTTAAATCTAGATATTTTAAATTTAAATAGATGTTATTTAATAAGTTATTTATAATAGTGTTTCTATTGAATACAATTATTGCTATAAATCGTTATTTTTTTATCAATAGAAAAGAATTTTGAGGTGGCTACAAGTGCCAAGAATTGCAAAAAATAATATTTAGTTTCTATAATTTGTTTTTAAGTTGGTTACTGGATGAGGTCTGCTGTTTGTCAAGGGTTCCTTCCTGTAATTAAATATAGATTAATTATTTATATTAGTAAGTGTCATTAGATAGGAGGTGGGACTTTTATTCTAGCAATTTGAAGCAGAGTAGGAAAATAAACAAAACGAAGCGTTTGCTTTAGTTATGTTTTTTATTTTTCAATGAGTAACACAAAACCAAAAAAAAAAAAGGAGAACGATTTTCCCATTTATTTTAGTATTGTTTTTACTTCGGCGCACGATATGTATATTAACTTAAATGTACGCAGTTAGTAAAGAAAATATTGAGAACGAAATTGAAAACTTTTAAGAAAATACGTTCGCAAACGTTTCCTGATTGATTTGCTAATCATAGTAGAGAATGTGATAGTGTATTTATGGTAAATTCAATGAACCATTCAACAAAATATATTTCTGCTTTTGCTTTGCTTGCAGTTCTACGATTGAAACGGTATATTAACCCTAGATTGGTATATATTCGTCGAAATGACGAACACTGTTTTTATTTTTGCATTCTCTTTTGTCTCTTTTCACGTAACACTCTACTTTTCTCTATAACTTTAGCCGACAGTCTGTTTTTGTTGTGTGTGGTCATGCATTACTGTTCGATCATAAAAAGTAAGTTTTTTAACAAATTCTTGAAAGTCACTTCGTCGCTTCGACGAAGAATACCATTTATGTAAGATTTTTTTATTCGTGATTTTTGAGCCGAGCTTTAAATTGAAGCTTGCATTTCATGTGCAAATTTAATGCAAAGCTAATAACTTTATTTATTGTTAAGTTGTTCAAAGTGCTTGTTTAAAGAAAATATATGTTTTAAAAGAAGTTGAATTTAAGTTCCTTTTTGAACAATACCTTTGCAGCAAAGCCAAATTTTATGTTAGTTTTTATTTAAATAAAAATTAACTAAATAAAGCAAAAATTCATGAAAATATTTTTAATTATTATTTAAAACATTTAAAAGAACTATATCAATTTGTATCCATTGAAAAAATATGCATAGCTATTTTATTATAGGAACGAAAAATTGGTATTCGTCGATTCGACGAAGTTTACTGATAAAGGGGTAAATTTAAGTATACCAGTCTAGGTTAAAGCAATCAGATGAGTGAAAAGCCAATTGTTTTGTGTGCAATATTTGCCATTGCAAAAGTATTTGGTTGGTAAAAGTTTCTGTCTTCGCATGAAGCGTTTGCGAAAAGTTTTGTTTGTTTGCACTGACTTTAACTGACATAAGTTTGGAATCACAGCTGCATATGTATTGCAGTTGAGTATTTTTTAAACATACGACCGAGTAATAACCCCAGTTCCGATCATAATATAGTGTCCACACCTGATGCATTTTCATCATAACGCCAGCAGAGAAAATGTAAATTTTTCATTCCCATCACCACATAGGGCTAGGTAGACGTTGATGAATATAAATCATGATGAATCGTTTTGTCTTACAGTTGTATATGGCGGCATTAATAATATTATAATATTATTTATTAATTTTTTTTCATATATAAGAATTTATTCAAATTTTAAAAATATATGTATGTATTTTTATTATAAGATTTCTTTAATAAATAGCATAAAATTCATGGTTTTTCATTAAAAAAATATTTATTTCTTTTAATTTTCCCTAAATGTACTGGAAAAAATAAACGTTAAAATAAAAACTAATAATAAAATGACGTTTTATATCATAATATATTAATCTGAACATGAGCTCTGATGATTATATCATAGCGCTGATATAACATTAATAAAATTAGTGTATACGTGATGAATTTTCATCATGATATAAATTTGACATTCATCTTGTTATAAATTTATCAGGTGTGGACACTATGTAATAATCAAAAATAGTTGAAAATATGCAAATAAAAAGTGTCTGCTTTCTGGCTCTTATAACAGCAAACGTACAGCTACATCTATGCGATAGCGAAATACTTAGTCATAGAATAGACATTTTGAAGCGAGAAGACTAGATCAGTGACGAACTTGTAGTACCACAGGAATTTAATTTTCTTTCAAGAGTAAGAACAACATTTGTCATCATATTTCGTTAAGTCTGAGAATTTGATATTCCCGCATAATACAATCCTCGAGCTTAACAGAAATAACCTACAACAGGTTACTGGCCTTCTCTTGGATCACTTCGACCTTAACTATCCGTCATAGGGGCCTGTGTCACTCTGAGCTTTTGTTTTCAGCTAATGTGGGACGGAATTCTTCGGTCTCTGTACTGAGCTTGGGCTCATTAGAGATCTGTGGCGTAAAATATCTATGAGCCGTCTGCTTGCCGTTTTTTAAACCAGATCGTTTCCCATTCAATACAATATAAATAATATGAAAATCAAAAGGAGATAATACTGCTGTATATTCTTAATTTGCTTTGCATCAAATTAAAAGAAAAATAGCTATTGATAACAGTATATCCTTTGAACAAAACTGTTCTTAATACAATAAATACCCAATTTAACATTATAACACATTAAATATAATAAAAACAACAATTACCATAATCTAACTTAATGCACAACAATTCCAATATAACCAGAGAAAAAAAAATATCGAAAAAATTGCTGAACTGAATACAAACATTTCATTCATTTTGGAATATAACAAAGCAGGAAGAATAAAAAAAACAACTAGTAAATATTTATATTTTTTATATGTATATATACGTACACATACATATATAAATACTATACTGCTGATTGTATGTAATTGTTATGTTGATAGTAACTAACAAAAGCTTAGTTATAGCCTTGACCAGTATAATATAACAAGGATAAAACAAAATAAATATTGACTTGTGAATCAACAATTTAAGTAATGTAACAAGATTTCATTTCAGCTGCTGCTGTTTGTTCTTATGTAAGATTATAGAGGAAGCTGAAATCCTTATATGTAACTATACCCTACAGATAATATTGGACTACGTGGTCCATTTTAGCTAAAATGGAGTAGTTACAACATAGTCCTGTGTAATGCAGCCAAGGACCATGTATTTGCTAGCAATAGTTTCTAGTTAACAGACAAGTGTTTGCGTTTTAACAAGCGCAATCGTTAAAATACGAATACTTAAGGGCTCCATCGAATAGTGACATAGTGTAGTTTTAAAATTAATCCGATGTAATGCAAACATGGACCACTTTGTAGTTAAGCGACAAGTGCTCGTGTTTGAAAAATTTCAACACGAACACTTGAGTGCTTCATCAAGTGTTGGGATGGAGTAGTCTTGAGACTACTCCGATGTAGCATTTGGGTTACCTTTGGACTAGTGCTAGCCCTCTATGGAGTATACTTTACATGCGCGTTTGTACTAGTCACGTTATCTGCAGGGCATGACCACCCACATACATTTACATGTACACAAACAAACACACATATACACACAAAAATACAATATAACCGTATACAAAAAATAAATAAAAATAGAAGACTTGACTATCTTTGATTTAATAATGTACGAGTATATATCTATTACTATATCAAAGAATATTTTGAGTAAATTAGGTTTGGAATTTTCGGACTAAAAAAAGAAAATAATTTGGGACTCAACGTAATTTTTGTTTAATGAAAAGCTGAATTAAAGTGAAAAGCATGTAAAAAGCAGCAGAGCCTGAGATATGTGTAGTATATTAAACAAATAACCAGGCCAATAAATAGGGAACTCAAATATGTTATTTGTTAGCTTATGTTTGTGGAAAAGCTATTTATTTACATATGTACTATGTATGAGTTATTCCACTTCAAATCAAAAAATGGCTGAACTTTACCATCTTCGATTTTGAGGAAACTTTGTATGGAATCTTTTTAGTATATAAAAATAGTGGATATCAAATTTCAAATTTCTAACTCTTCCGGCTATGGATTATCTATGAATTTGGGTTTACTTAAAACATTTTTAGTATTTCCAAAATCTTCAAAATCTCGCGGAGCACAAAAATATTTATAAAAAAATTTTTAGATTCCCAGAATTTAAAATCGCCATATCTTAAAAAACGGAAATTTTAAAAATTTCAAAAACATACTTATTTTGTTTCACTTTCATGTCTACCGAAACCACTTATCCCCAAAGTGCTAAAATTCTTATATCTAAAGCTATTGATATCTTCAATTACAGTAGTTTGCAATAGAAATGAAACTTAAAATAAAGCTGGGTTCTGAGATAATTATGAGTAGCTGAACGCGAAACTAAAATTCATTTATTTTTCTTACATACTGCTTTCGAGATATCCGCGAAAAATGTGAATGGTTTGAAGAACTTGCGTTATTCGCCGATATCTGGAAAAAGCTTCGTAGGAAAAATAAAATAATTTCAGTTTTGGTTTCTTAGAAGGCACTTTCATATTAAATTTCATTATTATTGCAAACTACTGTAATTGAAGATTCTGTTAATATTTCTAACTTTTTCTATAAATTTGTCTATAACTTTATATATAACGATTTTACCACCTTGCGGTTAAGTAATTACGGTAGACATGAAAAATGTACCAAAACGTATATATTTTTTTAATTTTAAAATTGACGTTTTTAATACGAAGCGGTCCTAAATTTAAATATTCTGTTAATTTTTGTAATATGTGTGTGCAACTTCGGTAATAAAAGTTTTACTACGTTGGGCCTTATTAGTCTCTAAAGATAAGCCAACACATATACTTTTTCGAAAATTTTAAAGTTGGTTTTTTTATATATAGGGATGTAACACTGAAAATTCCGTTAGTTTTTCAGATTTTTATCTGTAAGTTTGGATATGAAAGTGAACCAAAACATATATATTTTTAAAAGTTTTAAAATTGCGCTTTTTAAGATATAACAATTTTAAATTCCGGACGTATATATATTTTTTTAATTTTTACTGTGTGCCGAAAAAAATTTGGATAGCACTATTCTGAAGAGGATCTTATTACCTTTAAAATGGCATATTGTTGAGCTCTGTAAGACGCAACTGCAAAATTTGTTTGCGATATGTGTAATTATGAAGGTAAACTCAACCTTTTTAGATATATTTTTTAAATAATAATGACTTTATATATCCTTAACTAAAATTTATATTAACATTTTAACTTAACATTTTATATCTATTTTTTAATTATACTAAAGACAGTCAATATCGAGTTTCATCGACATAGGAGCGGGTGAAATCTATTTCACACTTTTTCTTTGTTAACTTCAGCTGGAATAACGCAAGAAACACAATGCAACAAGAAAAATGCAAACTAGTACAATTTTTTTAGATATTCGATGGTTTCTAATTGAAAAATAGTCGCAATTTAAAATTTTTGGATACATTTTATAAAATTTCTGACAAGGTTGCTCCACCGACTCTACCATAACTTGGGAAGGGGCTTTCCAATTTCGCCTGACATTTGTGGTATAAGATGTGTTGAGCACTTTTATGTAAAAAATCAATTTTTAAAAATATAGAGCATTTCGTCGCTGAAGGAGAGTTTTTTGCCCCTATTTTAAATAATGCACATTTTAAACCTTAAACGTAAGACCTAGAAGATTTCCTATGCTGAGTTAGTATAACTATTTTTAAAAGGGTGAGGAAATTTAAGTCTCCCTAAAATGAATTCGAGATGTAAGTCCAACACACGTCTATTTTGGTGCCTTCAAACAGAATCAGTTGCTAAAAACTTGTAATTAAAAAAACAAATTTGATTTTATTGTACAGTGTAAATATTAGCTTTTTTGTAAAAATTAGGTAGCTTCACTTTGTTATTAATAAAATCGTCATTTATCGATTGAATTTCGTGGAAATTATAATAGTTATTTTGTTCATACGTAGCTTCATGACCCAGTAATAATAATGGTTATATTTTTGCCGTTTTTTTTTTTAATTTTTAAAATGTTGAAAGTGTCTTAAAATACCTTAAAGATGGCTAAAACTTAAATTAAGTTAAGTTTTAACAAAATTGGATGTATGTTTTTCAAGTTATGATAAAATATGTGGAGCAGTCTCTTCAAAGTCCATTTTTTTGCAAAAATCGAATCAATATTTATCCATCGATTTTTATGAAACAAAAGCTTATTTTATTTGCAGTATGTGTGGCATACCGCAAATCATGTAATAAAAATAGTAAGTTGTTCCCATTTTCGTTTTTTTTAAATTAAAAACAATATAATAAAATTAATAATTCAGAAGCAGTTGAGTATATAAAAAATTATATGTCAACGGCTTAAAGGTAATTTATTTTACGTTCTTAAGTGTTTTTTTATAATAAAATCATCTCCTTCCTAACTTATGATAAAATCGGTGGAACAGCTTATTCAAAAATCCTAAATTTAAAAAAAAATATGTAAGAAAATCTAATAATGGATTATATGGATCCATAGAATTTTAAATTTTTACTGTTTTTGTAGTTAGTGGAATACAACACATAGTGGTCACCAAAGGTTATGACAAAAGTTCGATTTTGTTGTCTAGTGTAACTTACCAGTAATAACTTTGTTAGTGTTAATTTTATGATAATATGCATATTTTGGTTTTATACAAATAACCCGAAAAAATAAATATACTCGTTTTCAAATTACACCTGTTGGCATTGAATTTCTTTACTCGCCAACAATATAAATCCATGCAGTTTTTATACCCTTTACATATTTACTTTGACAAAAGTCAAAATATACACATTATATTGTATGCTCACAACTTTAAATACCCCTCAATTGAATTTGACAGTATTATTGTGATTGTGCACATTCCAAATAATAAAGTTTTCAGATTTCTTTTTCTTCTCATGCACTTTTTCCTGTGCAGTAGTATGTGGCTTTTTAAATTTTGCTTGGTTTTTTTTTGGTAACCAAATAACAATAAGAAAAATTTTACCAAATAAACGAAGGTGTATGTGAGTGAGTTATCAAGCTATAGATGAAAAGCATTGCAAGAGTATTTTTCATACAAATCACACACACCAAAAAAAAAATATATGTATATTGGAACAAGTAAACCTACATGGATGACATGGAGCACAATAATATTTTATCATTTGACATGTAATATGTATGTCGAAACATGTGAAATGTAGCACTTGTTCATAAAAATAACAAAAACGAGCATCGAAGAAAAAAAAGAAATAAAAATGTGGAAAAAATAAAGTTTGCAAGTGATGTGGAATTACTTGTTATATCTGCAAAAAAAAATGAACGTTGCATGTAACTTTGAACATCAAATGCAGTTCAGACACTTAAGAATGAATAGAAAGAGAAAGAATACGAAAATAAACTCTATAGTAACCCAAAATAATTGCTGACCCTGCAATCACACCTGGGGCGACTGGTATAGAAAAAAAGCAAAAGTATAAAAGAAATAACAAGAAAAGGGGTCAAATGTCTTTAACACTAAAAACTTGAAAGTATATTTTACTCTGCTCCCACAGTAAATTAACGAAATCACGATTTTAGTTCCACCTTCTAACATATCAAGAACTAAGATATTTCCATATATTGGAACATGTGTATGTGTGTACATGAATATATATGCAGTCGTAAGTGTATGTTTTAAGAGAAATGGAGATTCTATGCACAGTACATAACCCTGCTAATAAAAAGGAGCAGGAATTTTCTGCATTCTAAGAAGTAAATTATGTCAATTTGTTTTTGTTACTTTCATATATTTGGTTCAGTACTCAGTATGTAAAGACTTGTGAGAAGTATGATAAGCGGGGCCCGGACTTTCATGCAACAAAGTACCAAAACTAAAATAATATGAAAATATTTTTTTTAATATTTTAATATTATTAGTGAAAAAAAACATAAAAAACAACAATATATTACTTAAGGCAACCGCACTGTAGTTGCGTTGCCAGTCGGCAACTGAAAATTAGTGGTTGCCAAAAAGGCATTAAATAGCAACTGAAATTAACAGCTATCAACTGACACTTGCCAAAAAATTTGTATTACTCCAAAAATATGCATTTATTGCCAAAATATGCAAAAATAAGCACTTACCACCAAAATATGCAAACATATGCAACTAAAAATTGATGCCAAACTACTTTAAACTTGACCATTCGCATAGACAATAAGTCAATACCTCTTTATCTATCACCACAACAAACATGCATTTGCATGAAAGTCCGAGCCCTGATGGTAAGTTAGCTCGTTAGCCTTTACTTCGAATAATCATGAAGTATTGAAAAATGAAATAAAACTAGGTAAAACTCTTTAGATTTAGCCATTTTGATAGAAAATGTATTAATTTTTTCAAGATATTCTCAAGAATTTATGTTTCAAAAACAAAAAAAAAAAAAATATATATATATATATATATATATATATATATATATATATATGTATATATATATATATATATATATATATATATATATATATATATATATATATATATATATATATATATATATATATATATATATATATATATATATATATATATATATATATATATATTTTTTTTTTTTTTTTGTTTTTGAAACATATATATATATATATATATATATATATATATATATATATATATATATATATATATATATATATATATATATATATATATATATATATATATATATATATATATATATATATATATATATATATATATATATATATATATATATATATATATATATATATATATATATATATATATATATATATATATATATATATATATATATATATATATATATATATATATATATATATATATATATATATATATATATATATATATATATATATATATATATATATATATATATATATATATATATATATATATATATATATATATATATATATATATATATATATATATATATATATATATATATATATATATATATATATATATATATATATATATATATATATATATATATATATATATATATATATATATATATATATATATATATATATATATATATATATATATATATATATATATATATATATATATATATATATATATATATATATATATATATATATATATATATATATATATATATATATATATATATATATATATAAATATATATATATATATATTTTTTTTTTTTTTAAATGGGTTAGCTAATCTAGATGACTGCATTTCGTTAGATGCAAATGCCGACTCATCAGTAGATTTTTAAACATTACGTTTGATAAGCTTTTAAAGTTTGATACTTATAGACAAACTCCCAAACAAGAAATGGGAATTACAAAAACAAAAGCATAATTGATTTTAAAAAATTCTTGAGAATATCTCGAAAAAATTAATACACTTTTTGTCAAAATGGCTAAACATTTTGATAGAGTTAAAGCTACTTACATTTAATAACACTGTACAGCATAACAAAAATTAAAAGGCACAGTGGGGACTTTTAAACAAATAAATGGTAACAAATCTGGAACGTCTTTACGTTTTGTATCATAAAAAATATATAGTAAAATAATTTTATTTTCTCAAATTAAGATTTTTGACTTCTACATAAATTTCTTTACTTCGTTTAAAAATTTTTTTCTAATATATTTTACTAATCTCGAGATATGACGATTGTAGGTGTGCATTTCAACGAATATAAAGAGTTCTCTTAACTTTATTTCTTTTATTCATAGAACTGTTATAATTTGCTAAACTCTACCTAAGCCAAATAAAAAAACAACAAAATTTTATTTATACTTTTATAAAAAATGATTATGTACACTTTTCATATAAAAAAATAATATTCGTCGTATCTATATAATCTATTTTTCATGTAAGTGTACTTAGAACTAATAACACTGGGCGGTCACGCAAAAAGCCGCAAACGGTTCAACCGATTTGAACAAATAAGCTTCCGGAATATACGGTATTGTTCTTAAGTCACTGACATATAATTTGTTTTATATTACCAATTGTTTCGGATATATTCAGAAATTACCAGCGAAAAATAGGTATTTTCATGCAATTTTAAATTTTGTTTCGTTTTAAAAAGCTCATAAGAAGGCAACAATTTTAAATTTTTATCATTGAATAGTGACAGGGTTCTGTTAGCTGAGATGGTTAGCGCGTTGAATGCAAACCCCGAGGTCTTGAACTTAAGACTAGTTTCAGGCAAGCCAACAACAGGAGGAATTTTTCTGATGTGCATTGATGTGCATTGATGTGTCATTATGTTTATTGTTGTTGTACTATTAAAGTGATGAAAGCAAAAATGTTAACTAAAGCAGTACCTGCACCGATTAATACTGACATATTCTAATGCATATCACAGCACCCTCCTTCGCCGGTATTATAGCCAAATCGTCGGCAAAGTAAAAGAAGTAATAAAATGGCTACACAGCTTAAACAAATTAACGTATCTACTTGACACCAGAGGGGCTACAGCACTATTCTAAAACATTTTGGCGAAAAGCTCGCAATAGCAGAGTTATAAATGAATTAAGCTTTCTATTCTCTCCTACTCCAGCATCTATTCGCTCTGCACTATACCTTTCCCAAAAAAGGTAACAACACATTAACTAATTAACTGGTAGGTATTATTTACTTGATTGTGTTACTTCTCTTCATAAAAAAAATTCCAGGGGTTGCTTTGATCATACGAAGAACTTTAATTTGTCGTCTATGAATTTTCTCTACATTTAATGTAAGTCAACCATTATTATATAAGCTGTAAATATTGCACACACGAAAAAATAGTTAAAATGATCATTGTTTCCTATTAATTCTAAGCGATAAATTGTTAATCTAACCTTTAATCTCGTTAATTTAATATTTTTTACTGTTAAAATAACATTCTTATCTACGGTATATTTAGTTTTAAATCAACACGACTCTTGCTTTAATTTCAAATAAAATTAATGTTAAATCGTCGATAAAATCATATTGAATCAAAATTAAATTCATGTTACTTATGATGGTATTTATTTAGTGTATATCTAAAGTAAAGTTTGAAAATGTTGTTGCTGCAGTGATTAGCGCATTGACTACCAATCAAGTGCCACGAGTTCAAATTTTGGCTGAGACACCCAATTACGAATACAACTCACGTTTTTTCAGCTTGAAATAATTTTGATTCAGTATGATTCTTTGTCTTATTCCAGTATAAAATTCACGTTGTTTCAACTTGAAATAACTTTAGTTTAACATGTTAGTTAAAAATTAAACATTTTATTTGAAGGTTATTGTAAATTCATGTTTACTCAACATGAAGCACATACAAAATACCGAAAAAATTTAAACTAGTCTTGTTTTCCGCGATTTTATTATTTTAATATGAGTTTGTTCTGTGCTTAAAATATTGTTGTCTAAAACTTTATTAATTACAGAACGAAATCAATTTTTTCCTTTTAAAAAATTGTGTGTATTTAGATGGCACAATTTGAATTTAAGCTTTTGATATCTTAATAAAGCGATGAAAGCGAATTTGTGTATTTAAGAAAGAATTTTTTTTATTAAATTTTTCTATTAGCTTTAGGCAATTCTGTATCGCTATCGAACAAGATCTAGAATATCTGGGCCATAGGTATACATGTATGCAAAAATCATAGAAGAGAACCTAATAGAATATAAGTCTTGAAATTTGTTGAAAGACACGGTGGACTATAGTATATCAAAGTTGAATACCGTGGGCATCAAAAAATTTGTCGTTTCATTAGTTTTACCGGTCACAACAAAGAAACATTTTATACCTTTTCCATTTTCCCCAGTCATGGGACAAGATACAAAAGTTTAAGACAGTTAGAACAACATTTTTCGTAGGACTGTGACTGCAACACGCTACTCGGAAAATCATTTCCCTACCCAATATTCAATTATGTACTTCTTTGGGACTAAAACCAAAATTATTCTGATCTTTGCGCCAAAGAATATCTGTAACATTTTTATTTTTTTGAGTGTACTCGATTCGTCTAAAACAGATATAATTTATTTTTATACATCCTACGTCCTTAAAACCATATATTCTCTCACGAACCTGTGGTTTGTAGTTAACCTTAGTCATGTTATCTATGGTCTCTCGCTTTTGCACTTGTTAAAACCCTTTTTTCGAGGAAGGAAATGCTTTTAAGTCCAATTTTGTTTGCCTTCACCTTCATGCTACTCAACGTAAAGCAATTTGATACCAGTATAAAAAATTATAACATATTTGTAGTTAAAGTACACTTACGAGTATGATGTTCATATACCAGCACGAAATGCACATACACACTTACATAGATATTTGTACACTTCCTTTTGTCATTTATGTTCTCGTACATATGCATGTATTTCTATAGAGTTACATTTTGTTAGGAAAAATTTAGTTTGTTACCCTTTTTCCATTATTTTTACCTTGTCTGACCTTTTTTCTATATATTGCACAAGGTCTCTAGCAAATTGTTTTCTTTTTATTTTTGCTACTCTCTTTTTTATTGTGGTCGACATTTTGACCCTTATTTGTCTTTGTAAGCTTTTTTTTTTAAATTTGATATTTTATCCTTATTTTCCTTTGTAACACAAACTACAGGTTGGAAATCTTTTAGTTTTCTCGCAAAATTAAAAAAAAATGAAAACTTTGTGACAACTAACTCGAATATTTATCTTTGTTTGTCATCATTGTACAACAAACAACATTTTTGTAGCACGTTTAAGTGTCAAAGCATAAAATTGCATTCTTTTGACATGATCTGTGATTGTAATCAAAAGACATGAATTACAATCAAGCTACAAATATAGCAAACACACATACATACATATTATATTAGGTAGAAACCATTTGTTAGTTGAAAAATGAAATTTGTCTTGATTAAAATTTATTAAATTCAATTGGAGTATTCCTTCCAACTAATTTTCAAACAATTGTTATTTATTATGGTTTAAGATGCTTCCATCATGTTCGTAATTTGCCCCCAGTTTTTCCTAATTTGATCAACAAAACAACAAGATATGTATAAAAACTTACAATAAAACTGTCTTAAAATACTCTTTTATTCTATTACCCCTTTTGTAGTAATTCAAAAATTAGTATCGAAAAAAGTGATTTTTCATGCAAAATTAATAATTGTTTTATTTCTAAAAACTCATAAAAAATGTCAACTTACCACAACTTTATTTTTTAAACTTTTTTTTAAAGATTGGTATATAAAAATTAACATAAGGCAAATATCATTAAAATCGATTAGCAAATATTGATTTCATTAGCAAATAAGTGAATAAGTCCAGAAACTTAAAAGTTATATTTATTACCGAAAGTATTTTTTAAGTTTCCGGGTTTCTTTACTTAACTGTTAATAAAATCATTAATTGTCTATAGATTTTCATGATATTTCACTTATCTTGATCGTATTAAATGTAAGGTAAAGTTTTGGCGGGCTTAAATTTTCATTAACTTCTTAGAAAGAAAATAAATATTCATATTATATGAAAAATTTCATTTAATTTTGTCATGCATTCCTCTTGGGGTGGTTTGTTGATAAAACCCATGCCGTTCTCGTCTTATGAATCTAGCGGATATATTTGACATGTCCATAAAAATTATCTGTAGATGGTAAGGAAAACTGAGAACGCATTATTTGAAAGCGCATTAAGCTAATTAGCAGCGTCGTAGTCTTGTTCACAAATTAATATCACCATCGGCCTCCGAGTTAATAAACTAATCAAATAACACAACAAATATATTATACTCAACACGAGTCTATTTATAATTTGTTTGCTTATATTCGTAAAGTTTTGGTAAACAAAAATTTGCTTTTGTGTAATTACTGTAGTCACAACTCTTAATCGCCTAAGTTGAGTTAGGACAAAATTTAATATTTGGTGTGATGGACTCCATTCGTGTCTAAATCAAATCGCTACCAATTTTTTAAGTATGTAACTTTCTTAAGACAACAATTATCTATAAATAAGTTAAAGAAAAGCAAACTGATGATTGATTGGAAGCGGGTTTTTGATACCTTCAGATTTCTGCACTACTACAATAAAAAAATTTTAAGGTTAGAATTTCTTTTATATCTAAACAGCTTTTTCGTTGCCACCCTAATACCATTGAAATGTTGGCAAGATTACAAGACTTGATATAAATATTTGAAAATATATCCAAAGCAACAAAGCTATTTGTATTGCAAACTCTCTACATGAAGTAAATTTAAATATACATATAATTTTTCAAAACGAGTTTCCAGAATTAATTTCACTTATTTTTTCAGTTAAGACATAGTGCAGCCGTTTTTTATGAAAAAGGGCTACTGGTGAAAGCAATCTAAATACTTGTGAACTTATTTTAGTTGTAATTGAAATTAAAGTTTTATATCACAAGGCTTCAAACTATTCCTTTGTGTATGTTGCCACAAAAATTGTGGGTGGAATCAAATATATATCAGTTTTGAAGTCGGTTTGAAAAATCTTTTGTCAACACATTTATTTTTTCTTAGTACATCTTCTGCATAGTTTTTTGACTCATTGGTGGCAATGCTTATGTATATAAAATAACTTGGAGTGTAGAATAAATTTTGTTGATTCCCTGAAACGCAAGAAGAAGCGACGGAATACATAATCTGCGATTGTCCCGCTTTAATGAAACACAGAGTGAAGTTTCTGAAGGAAATCCTGATGACTCCAAGTGAAGTATATAATCCCTCACATAGAAAAATACTTAGCCTAGTGTGTAGCCGTTCTAATCTTTATAATTAATAAGCGAAACAATATTTTGTGCTGCAGTTTATACTCGCATTATACAGCCGATTTTGTATACCAATTTAAAGATATTTATTGACAGATGTGCCTAATCTATATACTGTTAAAATCAGTTCAGTATTTTTAGAGCTATGTGCTTAAAAGAACTACTAATCCATGCGCTCATAGTTCACATGCATGTACATATTATCTAAAAGTTATCCTGATGGAAGCCTGGTAACAAGTGTCTCCATATCACCACTTTTGCCGACAAGTTTAGCGACTTTTTGGTGATTTAGTCAACGCATCGCCTACAACCTTTTTTGTCCTTAATGGAAACACACGTTTTTGACAGCTAAAAAACGATTTGTTATTGCCTCATTTTGCTGTATTCGAAATACATGCGGCTACAGACAAAAATAAAAATTTGTAAAAAATTTAATTTATGTAATTGTTTTATCTAGTAAAAAGTCTCATAGGTGTTGACTAGAATCATTAAAATGCACTAGTGAATCTCTGGTGCCAACGTCTCAATGTGGTACCATAAGAACTACTTAGCCAATATTTAGTAAGTAGCTCTGACGTCACTAGTGGAATCTCAATGGCAAGCACATGCTAAATATCTATAGCACAGAATATTGCCTGGGGTATATTTAGACAGAAGTACTAGTGACAAAGTGTATAGTGAATCAGAACAATTTTACTATCGACATTTCCATGGAAATAATTTCAATGGACGTTATTTCCACTCCGAAAGGATAATAATGTACATCAAAAAATGGAAATAAAGTCCATGAAAATAATATTGTACAGTAAAGAGTGTTTGCATAGCCGGCCCTCGGCTTAAGGGTTTTCTCCTCTGGGTTTGTCGAATAGTGGCTGCGCTGTGTAAACACTTTTTAGTAGGCAGAAAAGGCAATAATGTCCACCGGACATTATTTCCGTTTTATGTGTAAAAATCCTTATTTATAAAAAATATTTTATATTTATTGAAAGCTTATTTGACAATTTTCTATACAATAGTTGCCAAATAACGCTTCAATAAAATTAGTATATTTTTTATAAATAAGGCTGCATCTCTATGAACGTTATTGCGCGCCAGCTTCTAAATAAATACTTTCTAACATTTAGATAGTTTTTTTCACGAAACTTAATAAAACTATTTACATCTAGATTACGGATGATTGTGTTGTCCATATGCTATACTAACTAGTGTTTTTTAAATATCCGTAATAACAAACATTTATAAATTATTTTAAAACATTAACAATATCTAACCGGTTTTTTTCTTTTTCAGGTATGTAAATAAGTGAATTAATCAATAAATCTCCGACAAGTAAGTTAAATGTACATACATATATTAATTAGGATAATCCCAAATTCAAAATGTACTTACAAATATGTTTTTAAATAATATAAAATTTTTAAATTAACCAAATAGATTATTAAATTGCTAAGTTTGTTATCATCATTGTTGGCTTCTGTTGATGATTAAATGCTAGCCAGTTTTACTTATGACATAATATTGTTCTAAGCGCCAGAGACTTTACTCTGCAAAGGATAATATCCTTAAAGAAAAAAACATATATACTCGTATATACAATAAAGTGGAGTGCAAATTTTAATAGTAAACTCAACTCATTGAAAGTACTAGAGTTGCCAGTTTCAAAATTGTTTAAATCAAAAACTTATTTTCTAAAACAGCTAAATAATTTCAAAGGACTTTCGTTTATATAGAAATACAAAAGCATGTACACAAATACATATTTACGTTCATCTAATGTTTGAATAAATTTATTTGCTCTCATTTATTTTTCTTTTGTTCGCTTTGTTGTTTATGGCAGTAGTTCAAGGACTTTGAAAGAAGAGTGGTTATACAAGTAGATTTATTAAATGCACTATTTTGTTGCAATTCAATTTTCTTTTTTCTCTTTGTTTCTGTTTATGTCTGAAGTGCTTTACTGTTTATTTGCTGAAATTTTTAAATATTAAATGTGCAAAATTTTAATTTAATAAGATTATCGCAATTAGTAAATATCTAAGATATTAAAATTTACTTAGTTTGCAAGCTGTTATTGTAAATTATATCATAAAATTTGTATATCTTACACCGAAAAAAAACTATTTTCATTTTAAGTAAAATAATTCAAGGAATTGGTAAATATTTTGTCCTACAGGCCTACAGAAAAGTTTGTGAATACGGACAAAAATGTCTCAACAATTTTATAAAAAACAACCTCGATTTTTTTCAAACAAATTGTTTTACCAAAAATAAAATAAACTCTTTACTGATTTCCTGCAATTTATTAAACAACCTTTTTGTCTGAATCTATTGAAAAATATGTTTAAAGTAAACACTTTTTTGTAAACGTTTTTAAGTTTTAAATAGTAACAGTTACTGAAGCTAACAATAATATTTGCTGAATTTTATTTTATACATCACACAAACTTTTTGTTTTAATCAACTGCCAGCAATATTACGGATATTGAATAGATTAAAGCCCACAGCCCCGGCAGCTATTTTGAGAGTTTTAACCATCTTATATTATTTACCCGTAACAACACGTTTGCTCACAATATCGGCCGCATATCAAACTTCTTTTCAAGTGGTTTCATTGTGTATCACATACATTCTGTATCACACACGCTTCTCATTTTAAAACGGTATTACCTGGAGATGTCATGTATTCTATTGGCTATAATTCAATAATACTTATACAGTTTTAATTAATTTTTAAAGTATATAAAAGTAATTTACAGTCAATTAAATTACAGTTGAGAAATTTTTGATTTTCAATATTACAAGTATTTATTTCGCACCTCCTCTTCTTTCTTTTATGAAATGTGATATTCTTTGTTAACGAAAATATTATGTTGCCTTTTAAGTTGCATTATTGCGTGTAAATTGTTCGTAAAGTTTTCCTTATGGTCGTTTTTAATTCTATTCTTCAGAATATTCTATTGCTTTTAAGAAGAAAAAAAAAACACAAAGACACATTATATTTAATGGTCTTTTTTTCTACCCTGTTTTTATATCGATATTAAAAAATGTTGCTGTAGATACATGCCTGTATATTGGTGCTAGTGTTGTTAAAGTTGTTGCTACCATTTTCTTTCTGCCATTATTATTATCTTGCTTAATAGGCTGTTAGAGAATAAGTAAAAAAAGTTGTCACTGTCGCTATGACAGAAAACTTTCACTTGAATTTGTATCTTTTGTATATGAAAGCAAAAACGTACACCAAAGTGTCTGTAATAGTGTTAAATATATGTTTTCTTACAGGGATGAAAGTAAAAAATAGATAATAACAAAAACGAGGCATTTAAAATCATTAGAAAACATAAGTTTGTTTTTTTTTTCTTTACTCACTTACAGTTGAAATAGTTTTTATGTCGGTACAAATAAAGATGGCTATGACAGCTAGACATCCCCTGTCATTTGCAGTTAACTTTAATGTTTCATATTTTCCTCCTTAGGACTTGTCTTCTTTTATAGCTTTTTACTGAGCCAGATACAACTATACTTTTTTAAAAGTTATTTTAAGCATTTTTGTTTTCAAAAAAAAAAAATAAAAATAAAAAATAAAATATACAACTTAGTATGAATTTAGGCAAAAATCTAAAGTTTGTTATGAAGTAAATTTATGTATATACTTTAGTTTTTATGGTAAGAATATAATATATTTTAAAAAATAAAGTAATGCTTTAATAAAATAAACATAAAAAATATTTGGGTCTGTTTTGTATTTCACGCCGAATGAAAATGTCCGGAATTATCAAAAGTATTGTCGTTACAAATTAACATTTATAATAACAATGATTTGAAAATTTCGCCCGTTCCGCATGGAATACCAAAACAGGGTTGTTTATTTTTCTGATAAACTCGAAATTAGTTTTAAGAAATAGCTTGTTTTTCTGGCTTAAGCAGATTTCGTGAGCTTGTATTCCTAAAAACTCTCAAAGAACAAATTTTAAATAGAGAATACGTACATAATTACTTAAAAACTTATGTTGTACCTAACCAACAAACCATATCGTCACCTTGACGTGCAAACGTTATAAGTCCTTTTTTGAAGTTTTACGGGAAGGACAAAAAACTTTCTAGCTTTTAAATCATTCATTAATATCGGTAATCAAAATATTTCAAAATAATGTTATTTGCTACGAAATAGCTTTTTAAAACTTATCACATTTGCTTTTTATGAGTTTGATTTTATTTTATTTGGACTTACAACAAACATTTGCATATTATTTATTTTTCGTTCTATTATAAACAAATTACTTTTTACACCTAATCGATAGTTGTTGAATGCATATAGCGTTTGATATTATTCTGTTTTAGTGTGGCTCGCGAAAACAAAAATTACGAACATAACTCAAAACTTACGAACATATCTCAAAACCGAGAAAAAGTCATAAAGTGGATAATTTATTGGAACTCTTTATCCCAAACATTAAAAAAATTTGCAAAAAAAAATATTTCGAACAATTGGAAGAAATTCAAAATTATATCAATAAATCTCTAAAAATTTGTAATAGACGGTGCTGTTGGCTGAATAGTTAGCCCGTTTGACTACAAACCCTGAGGTCTTGAGTTCAAGACTAGTTTCAGGCAAATCAACAACATCATGCATTTTTCTCATGTACATTGGTGTATTATTGTGTTGTTTACTGTTGGACTGTTAAAGTAATGAAGGCATAGCACTTATCACTTTGGCAGTACCGGCAGCGATTAATAGTTACATATCCTAATGCACGTCACAGCACCCTTCTTCGTCGGTATTATACGTGAACCATCGGCGAAGTAAAAAAACTAATAAAATGGATATACAGCTTAAACAACTCATAGACTCTACTTTACATCAAAATGCTTGCAACACTGCTCTACAAAAAAAATGCAATTGCAGAGTTGTAAATGAATAAAGCTTTTAATTTCTCTCCCATTTCAAAACTGTGTTCTCTACACTATCCCTTTCCCAAAGAAGGTAACACATTAATTTATTAACTGGTAGGCATTAATTGCCTGATTGTGTTACTTCATTAAAAAAACTCAATCTGTAAAAAGAGAAAAGATTCTAAAGAAATTATTTTTATCACGAATGCTACAAAATTTCGCAGGAAATTCGCAAAAGTCGGAAAAAAAATTTTGAATTGCTTTAAAAGCACTAATACTGTAAAAGTCACCTGAAATTTTAGCATTTTGTAAAATTTATTTTAAAAACTCAATAGAAATGAGGCGGAATATTCCTTAATCCTCGTCCATCCGTCATATAAAACTTCAATAAGTACCAGTTTATATAAAAATTAGGGATGTAACGATACGCCGTTTTGCCGATCCGATACCGATACCGATATTTAAAAATAAACATCGCCGATACCGATTCCGATACCGATACGAATATTGAAATTGAGTTCAAGTTTAGATTAACAAAACTCGAGTGCAATTTTTTTTCTTATACAAAATTACAGTGCAAGAGATTATTAATATTTAAAATTTATTTATTTAGTATAAAAAATTGGAAGTAATTTTTAAGGAGCTCCATTTTCTTTGCTTCCAAAAGATCTGTATTAAAAATATGCAGATAGACAGAGAAAAGCAAGAAAAAATGTTAAATTCCCTTATAATTTAAAAAAATAGTCTCCATGCTTTTTAAAAATCGATTTTTAAAGGATATTTATCAACTAATAGTCTTCTAAATAACTTAACAGCTTAATTATTAAAAGTCTTCTAAAAGTTTGTATTTATTCACTTAAATTTACATAAAAATACAGTTTTCAATTTAAATTCGCATTAAAAAAAATTGTGAAAATGGGTATTTTTTTATCCTTTTTCCTTGAGGAAAAATTATTATAGAACACGGAAAAAGAATATTGTTCTAGCATCGCTTCCAATTGGGTGATTGGTAATCGAAAAACAGAACTTCTTGCAATGGCATGGATATGTAAAACTTATTAGAAATTGCCCAAATTCGCAAAACTTCCGGATCGCGAATTCTACATTTTCATGACTTCTTTGGAGTGTCTTTTTTTTTTGCTGGAATAAGAGTTAAAAAACAACGAATTGAATTTGAATTCATGGTAAAATTAACAAAAATAAATAACTTTTTTACAAAATAACAGCATAAAATATTATTAATTTTTAAAATTGATATTAATAAGATTTAAAAAATAACGAAATCAATTTAGTTCATGGTAAAATTAAGAAAAGATAAATAATTTGTCAGAAAAAAACTCTGAAAAAAAGTTTTTAAAGTATCGTCGTATCGACAGTAAAATATCGCCGATACCGATGTATCGGAAAATCTGAAGTATCGCCGATATATCGGTATCGGTATCGGTATTCGTTACATCCCTAATAAAAATATTACAGATATGCATCCGCTTAATGAGTAGTTAGGCGGGAAAAGTTTCTGATTTCTTAATTTTTACCTGGCTATTTTGCAACAAACAATTCGACTTTTCAAAAAGACTCGGCAACTTACAATTAGGTGGTATTCGTAAAGCGTGTGATGATTTCTCGACCAGACTCGATGCTATCATCCGAGCTAAATTTGACTACATCTTCCTAAAAAGGTTTTTCTAATTTTATGCAGTATCACGAATATCCGACACCACCATTACTATAGCCAGGTCTAATACTTCAGGAAAATCTACCCTTAAATTTTTATGCAGTATCACGAGTATCCGACACCACCATTACTATAGCCAGGTCTAATACTTCAGGAAAATCTACGCTTAAATTTGTAATAGAAAAGAATCCAAGTAAGTGATACCAGTTATATGAGATAAATAATGAACAAATTTTGGTAACAAATTTTGGTAACAAATTTTAGACCTCCACCTCAGCATCAAAATTTTGCAAATAAGGTAAAATCGAGCAATTTGTGATAAATTATTTATTTATTTATTTATTCAGTCTTCGAATTCATTCTGCAGATTAAATAAATTAATAATAATAATAATAATAATAATAATAATAATAATATTTCATGCAACATTAAACATTTTTATTGTTGTCAAAATATCCACTTTTTTATTCATAGAAGGTCAGATTTCAGATAACCTTAGGATTTTTTGTCATGTTAAAAAAAATTAATATGTTTTAAAAGCTAACTACAGGCCGCTGAATACGTTATACCGTCATTGTACTGGAACCACTTAAGCACAGCCAAATTACTAAAATGGACGTAATGCGAACCTATTATTTTGATTATTTTTTCAACTGTAAAACTTATAGCGGTAAATTGATATCAGTGTCTTAATAATAATAAAATTATTATTATGATCGTCCTTTTTTGGTAGATTTGTTGGGGAAAGATAATATTTTCCATATTAAATAAAATACAAAAATCACGTGCTCGCGAACAGTCTGTATGATATATTACACTAGTTTACAAAATAAATAAACCTTAAAAAGAGATATTTTTAAGCAAATTTCGGGCTGCTAAGCTGGAATATGACCTTCATTTATTTTTTTTAAGAAACGTTTTTGAGATATTCGTGAAAAACGTTTTTTTGCAGTTTTTTTTTATTATTTGCAAATATCTTGAGAATTGTTCATTCGAACTATATAAATTTTGCGCGGATGCATAGATATTATTTCTTTCTTTAAACAAATATACATATATACACTGTAATGACAGTATCAAAATTCATTGGGTTACAGGCCTTAAGATCTGAAAAAATTTTATTTTCTCACGTTTTATTATAGTTCACAATTTTAACCCTCAAATGCGCATGGCCCTGTGTATTTTTAAAAAAAATTTTAAATTTAGTGATATATATTTTTAGCAAACGTAATGTTTTTGATATAAGCTTAATCTAGGAAAGAAAGTGTTCCAAGTAGTAATCATCATGGTTTTTTTGTTTTTGGAATTAATGTAAAAATAGCGCCAGATTTCTCGGTTGTATCTGGCTGTATCTTTAAAGATACAACACACTGTAAGTGTATCACTAAATATACAATTATAGTGCGCCATTAAAGGTATTAAGCCAAAAATATATTAGAGATGTGTTCTAACTATTCCTTGAGGCTATGACAAAAAGTTGAAAATTTGTTAACTAGTGTTATAACTATAAAATATTATTTTTACTGTTTCTCACATTGCACGAAAGGGTTATGGCATAAATAAACATATATTTAAATCTTATTTATGTGCCGCAAGCTTCCATTACCAACACCATCATTACTCTTACCACGGCTGCAACTACGACCACTAACCACATTAAGCCGCTATTAGTTATTTATGTGGGTTATTTTTTTATATTTTCATGCACTTAAACGTTCATAAATTTAAAAAACTTTACATACAAATAAAATGAAGATGAAGAAAGAACATGAAATAAAATAACACCAGCGCCACCACCACCGCCAAAGTGAAACGAAATAACATTTAAATTTACCACTTTTACTGAAGCGTGTTACGAGCTAAAGGTTAAAGTTAAAATGTTTGTGTTTATATATCTATAGACATTTGAAGAAGAAAAAATCACATGCATAAATCATGAAAATATAAAAAACGCTAAAATGTAGACATTACCAGGATTAAAAAAATCCAATAAAAATCTCAAATATTAGATGGATCACACAAAAATGTTTACAGTTGAATTTATTTAGTTTTGACATGAAAGCTGGAGAACTATCTACTTGAAATATGCAGCAAATAAGGAATTTTAGGGATACTAATAAGGTGTTGTTGCAATAAAAGACAGTGTACATGGTGCAAAAAAAACCAAAAAAACGTCATGCAACATCTTCTTCAGGTATTTATTGTAGCTAGAAAAATTTTGATATTTCGTAACTTAAATTTTATATCTTTCTATATTATTTATTTATGTATAAAGAAATATTATCGTATATATACCTCTATAATACCTCTATTGTATATATATACCTCTATAATATTTTTCTCTCCCATACTGTCAGACTTGCAATAAGTTAGAATTCTTTTAAGACCTACCAAATATATATTATTAAACAATAGTAGCTATCGCGCTGCGCACAATATTTGCAAACCTCCAGGTTACCTGAGTTTACGTTGGCTAACACATCTCTATTAATTCATTTTGATTTCCCTTCGTAAATTGAAATACCTCTACAATACCTGCATCACATAAAAATTTCAATGCCACGGGTACAGTTATTGAACAATTTATGGAAATCTATGTAAAACACAACTAGCCATGTTTAAAGTCATTTAGTTTTATACGTTCTTTGATAAAGGCTTACCACACAGAATTGAGGTGTACAAGTATTATACAGTTTTATTCTTTGCCATTTTTTTCTAGATTTCTGCATTTTTGTTTTTCTTTTCAATCAATGTGATTTTCCACAAAGAAAAAATTTGCATTTTAGTCTGTTGGATTTAATATTCTATGCTTTTTTCCACCTCTCCCACATACATAGATATAAAAAACGTTGAATTATGTTTATCCTGGGAATTTTTTATTTTCTGCCTTAAGCAAAATGTACTTGAAATTTAAGTGCAAAAAGTTTTTATACCACGACCAAAAAAAAAATCATAATATTTGTGGCTCTTTTTCACGTTGCAGAAATATGAAAGATATTATTGGCAAATTTCTTGAAGCCACTTTTTTCTTATGTTCATTTTTTATTATAATTTTCCATATGAATGGGCATTGAGTGGGCAATTAAAGTTGCTTTAAAATGGTTTTATTGTCGCCAGATTTCAGATAAGTACAGTAATTTGGCAATTTGTTTTAGGTATATAAATTGAAACATAAGAAGGTCTGTCTATTTTAGTCTTTCCTAATTTTAATAGTAGTAGATATGTCAAATTTATTTTCGTGTAAAATATACATTAAATTGACTTAGCTTTTGAACCGCTCCTGGTCCATGTGCAATAAGAGACTAACTCAAATTTCATAAAATTAAGTAAAAGTTCACTTTCTGCACAACATAAAAAACGTATTTATTTGTCGTGGGCTAGTTAATCTATATGTCTGCATTTGGTTGGATGTTAACGCCAACTTATCAATAAATCTTTAACAATCAACAAAATCGTATGCGTATAGATTACCTAACCCGTAATAAATATATAAATTTTTTAAACATAAGATCTTGAGAATATCTCGAATAAATTAATAAAGTTTTTTTTTTAATTTTTTGCTTCATTATAGCCATTGAAAAGATATGAAAAACAAATATGTCATTGTACACTTGTACCTTATAGTTATCCTACGAAAAATTTTGGTGACAAATGGTCCAAAAGTTTTCGTCCTATGACTTAAGAAAATGAGAGTAATACCAAAAGTAAGGAGTAGTGAATGTCGAGAAAAGATATATCATATAAATGGTCACATTTTAACCATTTTCAGTCAATTTAGTTGGGACTAGTATTATAGTAAACGGCAGTATTATAGTGTACTGAACAAATTCAATGCATCTAGATCTAAAACTTATCACATAGTATCTAAATAATGTTAATTGTCTCCCTCCATGAGCTATGTCAATCTTGAACCAGTCCCATAACTATATTTCGATATTAACTTCAGCTTAACTGGTATTTGTAGTTTTTAAGTATAAGTCCCCTTTCGTCTAGCCTGTCATGCTGGAGGTTGTTGGCACGAGTCCCATCAACAAATCTACTTAAAAATAAAATACAATTTCTACTTGAATTTGTAACAACATAAAATAAATAAACTGCCAATTATTAATCAATTACACTAGTTCACAAAAAATTTCTTCGGAAATCTATGATATCTTTATATATTTGACATCAAGAGAAATTACATTTCCATTGGTACCAATCTTTCTTATCAAAATATGGCGGTTGATTTATCGCGCGGTTTGATATATTGTTGCTCCTATGTACATCGTCACGAACTATGAGGATTAGTGTGGTATTTTGCGTGGATATCTGTTCGCTTGTAATGACTTGTGCTGGAGGTGGTAAGTCGGCGTTGTTTAGAATAACTGAGAAATGCTATTTGTTGAACTGAAGTTGGTCGTCTGTCTTGTTATTGCCATGGCTATCCTTGAAAGACAGAGATTGATGATGTTTTCTTGCAGTAATTTCTCTTGTGAGTGCAGCAGTTTCATGTTCTTATTTTCATCTACCGATTCTGCTTTTATGCCAGGTTCTTATACCAGCTGAACTTATCTCTTCTACATGACGTACGTGCTGTTCTCTTGTATGATTGCGAAAGACGTAGTTTTTTTTTTATTTCGCGTTTTGACTATGTCCCGTCGTTGTTTTGCTACGAGGCTGTTTTTCCATAACTTCCCATGACTCGGCACTCATCCAGGCTTTTATTCGCCGTGGCTGGGGGCCAAGTACTTCATTGCTTACGTCTATGAATGCAGCTTTTATAAAAGATCAGATCGATTTGAAGTTTTGCGAAGAGAGATGTTTCTGTTGTAGTGGTGTTAACAACGGTTTAGTTTCTGGCCATATCAGTTTCCTCAGATTTAATTTTTTTCTTGTCTTTTCTGTCCGGACTATGCGTCTTATTGCAGCAATGTTTCGGCGTAATGAAGCGACAAGGAGGTTGTAAGCCTAACCGACATCAGCACTTCTTTTAACACGAACATCAAGTAGATTCTGCTGATACAGAAGTTTTGTATGCGATATGCACTCTTGTAGTATTGATGAAATTTTGCATTATGGTTTAAGAAATATTCAATTTTAAAATTGAAAATCTAAAATATATTGAAATTTCGAATTTTTTTTTCAAATAAGTATAACCAACTACTAACTATAAGAGATAACCAACATGTGTTTTTTAGACCTTAACAAACCTCTTAATATAGTAAAAAAAATTTGAAATGGGATGAGAAACCAAATAGCTGTTAAAATATTGCACATGGCCGAAGTGCCTTATTTTGACACTTCATAGCTCCACTCTTGAGCAATTTGATGACTTGGTATTTGAAGTATAAATGGGATTTCTCTGCTATGCCCGTGCTAAGTTTATCCCGATAGGACTAGCCGTGTAGAAATGTCTGAGTTCACTCCCAAATATTTTGATTCTGTTTGTAAAATGTCTGTTAAAAATTTTTTTTTCATAAATTTTGATAATAAAAATAAGCAAGAGATTTCGTTGTTGTTTGCGAGTAAATCGATAACATGATTTTTTCTGATCATGATTAATTATGTATTAAAAAAAAGGTGAGTGTGTATGAAAATAAGGCAGAAAAATAAAGTCGCATATAAGCGTGCCTAAACATTTTTTTCTTTTACTTGCTGTAAGTGAAAAGCTACTTTAACTAAAATTCCTTTTAGTGATTGAATTTGTCAGTAACCAAAGCTTTATCATTCTTTCTATTTCGAGTTATATTTCACTTTCGGTCAATTCTATTTTATATATGTACTTGTCTTCTTAAAATATTTACATACATAGATTTAACAATATGTTTGAATAAATCTGGAATATATGCAAATAATACTTTCGCTCTTAATTACTGAATAAATGACCTCTAAAAGTTTTTTCTATAAAGCTGTTTTCCTTTCGACAATTGTGTTGTTAGTTAGCATATAAACAAACAAACAAAAAATCTAAAGCTGAAGAAAAATATCAAAACCGATATGAAAATCTGGCAGAAAAGTAGAAGACGCTTGTTCAACTCATTTTTCAAAATGTGACAGCCATTAATATTATTTATAAACACGCACGCTACAAGGACACAACTTACCAAATGCTGAGAGAAAATATATTTATACAAAAAAAATTAAATATACACTAGTAATAAACGAATAAATAACACAAGAACACGTTCATTTAAATCCATGATGTATGTTTTCTAAAGAAATATAAAATTGTAACTGCTAAATATAATAGAAAAATTTGTAGGCATGACGACTATTTATAAGCAGATCTGATGGAGAAATAAATTATTTAAATGAGGGAATTAAAAATGTTTTATATATATTTATTTAAAAAAATGGACACTATAAGTAACAACAAAAATATATTATATTTTAATGCTGTTTCCAGCTAAGAATTTAATAGACATATGCATGGAATTATGTCAAATTCATGTGAGTGGAAATTTATTTCAGGTGATTTTTTAGGTAAGAGCTTTTGAGGAAAAATTCAAATTCTTGCTATATATTTTAATATATAATTTCAATTTTGCGGTAATGCTCGATCTATGCGAAAAGTGTCATTGAAATAATGCTAAAATTGCGGTCAACGGTCATATCTGATAAATAATTGACGAACTAAATTTAAGCACTAAATACTCAATGGCAAAAGAGTTTCCAAAAAGGTTTATAAGATCCTCAACGTATGGTCCGAAATATTTATAATGATTTTTGCGAGAAGTTCCCTCTTTTGATGACTATTAAGAGCACAAGGGGTTTAAGTGCCAAAACTAAACAAATTGAGTTAAATGCAAGGGTCAATATTTAATGATAAAATCTATCACTCTACAAAAATTCAGACTTGCATGATGACCTCAATGTTCTATATGTATTACAAAGCCACATTTTAAGTATTAAATGCATAGGAACAAACATCTTTGAAGCTTAAATAACCAGAATTTTCGTTTTAGCAGTTGAATCCTTTGTGGGGCTTACAATTGATATTGAAGGCGTGTTTATAATGCGGACAACAAAACAGATTTCATTTCGGTTTAATAAATTAATCATTAAACCGAAATGAAATCTGTTTTGTTCGTTCAAGTATGCGCTTCCTTTAAAATTTACTTATTTCAATTAAATATTAAATCCTTTAATTTTAAAAGATTAATTGAGTATTGCCCCCTTTCGCTATACATATTTTTAAATATAATTTTCTTACTAGCGATATAAAAAATATATGTTTCTGAAATATTTTTTGATAAAAGGGATGTTGGACATCGCAGCTCAATCCCCAATTTACCTTATATCCGCTGTAGTTTAACTTCGTGTGTTTAACGATCATAAAGTATCCCGAGATAACACTAAATTCGTTGTAATATCAATTCATATTTCAGCCGAGTGTAAAGTCTCTCAAATTTGCCTTATTATCGTTGTAGTATCACTTCGTATGTTAGCCGAGTGCAAGGCCCCCGAATTATTTTCAATTGAAGTTTACTATTGACAAGGATCTAGACGGATTGACTCATACTCCGCCTGGAAAATAAACTGCTACATAATAATTTGTTTAGTATATCCTTCAATAAAATAAATTTTTCTAATCTGCTAATAATATGAAACTTATAAACGGACAAGTATCTAGAAGTGTAGATATACAGAGGGACATTGAGACCAAAATGAAAAAGGCAACGGGAGTAGTCCGGAAGTATTTTCTTCAACGTGCATGCACTAAGCTTTTTGAAATCGATAAATGGCGGTGTTATGCATGAGAAAACATGAAAAAAGCTGTAAGGACCTGCATAACGAATGATAAATTTTCCTTGTTTTGTCTCATCATCAAGGAAGTTTTAAAAGAAAATACAAAGTAGCACCCTTTGAAAAATTTCCACTATAGTTTTTAAAGTTTTTATTGTTGCTTCTTTGTGACATATGAAAATTTTTTTATTTTTTTAAATACTGTTAATAATTATTTGCATTTCAAAGGAAATTTAATATATTTCATAAAAATATATTTAAATAAATTAGTCCCTTGTATAGTACAAGTAAATATGTATATTAAAACATTATGATTTTTTATCATTATTGTATGTATTTTTATTACCTTTGAAATAAAATATTTTTTAATTGTGTTTTAATGTTGATGTTTGGTTATAAAAGTATCATTAAAAATACGCAAAACATAAATACGTGGTAATTATTCCATTCAAGTGGGAGATTTGTTATAAACAAATATACGGTTAAAAAATTTATTGAAAACAAGATAGAAATGATGAATTATGTAATTAATTGAAAAATAAAATAAATGATAAAAGCATGGGAATATGTATACGGTACCCAAAAGCGGTTGGATATTTCTTTAATAAAAAAAATGTATACATCAGAGTCGCGAAATATCATGAAATTTCGAAATTTTTTTAAATATCTGTTATATTTGTGGAAACTTAACGGTAAAGTTGAAAAATAGTTTTAAGGAATCGTTTTCTGCTCTAAATTACCTTTTCGCTTGAAGTTATATAAGTGTGCGTTTCAGGATATGCTGCACAGTGGGGCACAATCAAAAAATTTGGAGCATAAACCAGGAATTTCTAAATGGCATTTCTAAAAGGATATACCAGAAGAGTATTTCTATTTACGTTTTCAATATCAGCTCTTTTACTTGCTCAGGAGCGTAGCTACGAAATCGGTACAGTGCATTAAAGCCATGTGCAATAAGGCCTTATGGCTTTATTTCTCAATCAATTGAGAAATAACCGCATATAGCGTTATTTCTCAATGCTTCAAAAGCTATTGAGCCATAAGCCCATACTCAAAAAATGAACAATTGAGAAATATAGCCATATATTGGTTTTCATAAAATTTTTGTTTTTCTTCATTCTTTTTGCTTTTTGTATACATACATACATATTTATATTATCCCAATGCAGATTTTTTTTACTTATAAAAATTTTTGAGGAAGGATTTGACTAGAGTTTTTTGCATAACCGGCCATCGGCCTGACTTAAAGATAATCTCCCCTCAGCATATCGATAAGCGGCTTCGCTTAGCTAAGATTTTGTGACTAGCCAGCCTTTACTACTGCATAAGGGTTTTCTTCTCTCAAAGAGAAGCCGCTTTTCGATAAACCGAAAGGAAAACACCTTGAGCTGGATTTTAGCTATCGTTTTTTCTATACTGACTTAGCTGGGTGGTAAAAGCGTTGGTTTACAAACATGATGAGCTAAGTTCAATACAAGGAATGAACAAAAATAGATTTTAAATTAAAACAAATAAGTAAAGATATTAAATTTATATAAGTAGTAAAAATATAAATTTTCAAGCCTGTTCTGTTCCAGGATTAATAGGTAAAAGTTAGCCTGATTCGGGGTTGATTCAAGTACGCGGCGAATGGATTAAAGTACGCAGTTAATATTGAAACAAGTCGCAGCAGGATTGCTTTAAGTATACAGCCGGCTTGAATCTACATGTAATACGACGTTTACCAGATTCTTTACGTTGCTTGGGCATAGCCGACAAGTAGGCTATGCCCAAGCAACGAAAATAAACAACAAGAGCACAACAGTGATTTCTGGCTATCATCAAGCAGTACGAGTACGACTGTGTGTAAAGGATATAAACTTATTCGTACGTTTTTTTACATGAATAAAAGCTAATCAGGGAAAATTAAGTATTTTGCACTTAAATATTCCGACTTAATCAGTCTTTCTGTACTTGATTTCAGAAAAACCGGGATAACCGTCCTTTTGGCACCGCTTGGGACTAGTTTAAGTACGGATAGAACAAGTAAGAAAGCTAATATTTAAAACATACATAGAAATAATTCTCTGCTATGTTCATGTCAAATAGAAATGCTTAATCTATGTACCAAATATTTTGATTCTGCCCCACTCTGCCTTGGAGTGTTCAAAAAATCGGTTTTTATTTATTTAGTTATATATTTATTTATTTAAGTCTAAAAGGCGTATACCTAAACAGACCAATAAAAAGTACTTAATTATTAAATACTTAAAATATATAATGATTACAATATTATATATAGTAATAAGCAAAAATATTAACAATATTAATTCATATTTTGTAAAAGAAAATTTTTAGAACAAGTTTTTGACGCAGTAAATTCCAAACTAACATTATTAGGTAATGAATTCAAAAAAATTTAAGGTTTTTAGATTAAAGTTTTTTAGTTCATCCATTTTCTACAACATTTTTTTGTGCCATCATTTTTAAAACGTGCATGAATATATTAACATCGACTATAAACTTAAAAAGTTTTTTCTATTCCAGTTACGAGCAAATTAAACCGTACGAATTAAGATTTACACTTTTGTGACGCAAACATACCTACACTATATCATAATGCTTTATTCAAAACTAGTTCATTTAGGTTTTTTCGCTAAATAGGCGGAGCAGTATGCTAAAAGGCGTTTGTCGGATGTCAGTCAAATGCAGGCATTACCAGTTTCAGAATTAATTGTTACTTTAAAGAAAAAAGAGATCTTATACGTGTTTGTTTTCACCAGTTCTTTTCTTATATTATGCATATTTAAAAGAACTAAAAGTTCAAAGACTTAAAGAAAGTTGTGTTTTTATATAATTGTGAAAGGGTGAGTGAAATAAAGCTGAAAATGTGCCGCATCGCATTGAAAAATAATAAAAAAAAATTAAGGATAGTGTTTGAGGAAACATAAATTCTAAGCTAACATCATATTATTTATAATTTCTCATAAGCAGCCATTAAATTTTTAATTTAATCTAGCTTACTAATAAGTGGGTACCTTGACGAATACGCTACATTGATTTTGGCTAGTTGTTTCGGGCGTAAAAAGTACTGAGATTAAAAAGAGGACCAAGTTCTTGATAAGTACAATACCATCTCATTTCTAGGCAGCCTGTTAATCTTTTTTGCGAATTTACACATATATGTAAATAACATTACCAAATTTACTTCACAATATAGAATTAAATATTTAAAATTAAATTCATTGTCTTAAAAGATGTGCATTTTTGCTTAAATTTCTTAGGTTATCCAGCTAAAATTTAGCTTCTTTAAATTCTTTTAAAAGAAAAAAAAAACCAAATTAAAAGTTTATTTGCAGCATCAAACATTATATACAATGTTGTAATGCACACGTGACCTGCTTCAATATCTATGCTTATGTTCATCTGTGCTCTAGGTTGTTGTTTTGCAATTTTGTACTCTTCATCACTTTTTTAAGATTGTTTTTTTTTGCAAGTTTTCTTTTGAACTCTATTTCTAGAATGTTTAACTTTTTATACTTTGTATTCCACCAAAGTAATACTGAAATTGCTTTTTTATATGCGCTTATTCTTTTTGTGAAATTTCAGTGGCATGTTTTCATTGTAAAATTGATGCTTTCCATTCCTTTTTCAACAGCAAACATATTTTCTTTGTATGCATCTACATATGCATGTATGCAACGAGTGTTTTATTTGTATTCTTTTGATACAACATAGTTTACGTTGGTAGATATCCGTTGTTCTATAGTTTGGAAAATTATAACGAATAGTAAGACTACCAGAGCAATGTTTTTTGAATCGTTCGAGAAAAAAATTGGCGACTATTTTGTGTAGAGACTTAGCTCAGTTTTAGCTAAACGGATATATCGATAATAGAGGGCTTCAAAGTGTACTCAAATGTATTCGTAGAATGTACTCGTATGAATTTCGTGTGTGCATAGATGTATGTTCTTATTTATATTCTTATGTACACATGCATGTGTATGTGTGTACATACATAGCCACGACCAAATATACATATAAACATACATATATACATACATATACAGAAAAAAACATACATGCATACACACAAACATACATACGAGTACTTGAGAGTATATTCGTGCAGCCCTCTAATCAATAAGCCGTATTTAAAAAATTCCATGCTTGCTGTGCTTTATCGCCGGTAATGTCATAGGCCCATATGGCCTTAAAAATGCTAATGGCAAAACCCTGTTTGTGCTCTAGAATTTCGGGTCTCTTATATTTTTAAAATACAATATTCTGAATTTATTAAGTATTTTTTTGGAATTTTAGAAACCAATCTTCTATAACCAGTTTTCACGATTTAACAAGATCTTTTTTAGCTTGCAGCAATATTTTTAAAGTTTCTATAGTTTGCAGTTTAGTATGGTGTATTGTGTTTTTCTTCACAACTGCAAAAAAAAAGTTGCAAGTAACTGTTTTATTTATTTTCTATGATTCTTTTCTTATAAATTCTCTTATTTTATTATATTGCATGTTGTGAATGAATTTAATGCATATAAGATTATAGACATAAATGGCATCTAAACACAAAAACGTAACAGGAAAAGCATAAGAATATAAGACCGCTACATTTATATCAATAAGAGTAAACATGCACAAAGAAATCTTTTATGAAATTGTGTTGCATGAAACTTTTTCTATTTACCAATAAGATGACCAGGGAAGCAAGTTGGGTGGAAAAAGTGATATAAAATTAATTTTCAGATGGTTTCTATCATAGTTTCCATATACAAACTTGCAATAAGCACATAAGAAAAAGTTTCATGAAGAATATTTAATGAAACATATCGTTGTTTAAATTTATTCTAACTTCTATTTCATAAATATATTTTTTTATCAATTACGCGCATACCTTTAGTAAATATTGTACAATACAAAATGGTTTGACAAATTACACAGGCCAACGCTCAAAAATTCTCTAGACTTCTGTTCATAGTTTTTGGTTAAATTAGGTATGCTCACTGCAATGACATAAATAGTTTTTTGTCTAACAGCTTTAGTTTCAAAGATATAACGACATTAAATACTTTCATAATTTAGATAAGGTCCTCCAAACATTAAAATAATCTCTGGATTAATAATCTACACGAAAATCTCCTTCATTTGAGTAGTGTTATATGGCTGAGTATATCATGATAGCTTACTGTTATTGCAAGGATGATAAAAATCATATATATTTCGTTAAGTTCTTAAATCTATTTTCGCAAAATTTTTTCAATTCTGATTAAAGGCTAGATTTTGTAAATACAAACGCCATTTGCGCTTTAAAATTTGTATGAAAAAAATTTTTTTGAAACGTATTTGCGTTACCTTTCATACAAATTTTAAACATTTAGAAACAAAATTTTTTACAAAATCTGCCTACAAGTGTACTTTCTTCCTCTGATTATAACTCAAACTTTTGGTACCCATTGGAGAGACTACTTGCTTATATTCAGAATTGAATTTGCAAAAAAAAAACATAGAAGAAGGACGCATATGACAAGACATCTGACACAAATCCTCCACTGGCACAATAATTATGGTAACATAATATTTTCTTATTAATATATTCAAATTCTTCATATATTTTTTCATTAAAAACTTGTATTAAATATTTAAAAATTGGCACTCTCAGTGGTGTGAACAAATTAAACATATTCTAAAATTTTATTTTCAATAAACGTATCCTTATTTTTATTCCTTCCTTGAAATTTTCATTGTATATAGGAATTTTTGGTATTCTGTAAGGTAACAACGAATGATTTGGTCAAAAACTTCAACAACGAAAAAGGTACTTGGATATTTTTTATCTTGCTGTAAAAATAATATTAAATGCGTTTATTATTGTAACTGGTACTAAAGAAGAAAATGAAGGTTAAACCTGGACCAGGCACAAAGTACCTTAATTATGTCAATTGAGTCCATGATACAATGATACAGGTACATGCATTAGCAAAAATTCTCGTCAGCTGTGCTTTGTATGCACGTGTTTGTTTGTGTGTACAACGAATTTTGTTGTTGCTCAGTATGTAATTTTTGACAACTCGCATGAAGATTTGACAACCCAGATGAAAAAATTTTTCTAATGCATGTACCTGTATTATTGTATCATGATTGAGTTCCTCCAATGGAAATGCCATAGAAGGCGCTGTTGTCTGAAGTAGTTAGCGCGTCGAATACAAATCAAATGATTTATGTGCACGTAGTTTCAATCACTGTGCCAGGTAAGTTCTCAACATGAAAAATTTTTCGGATGTGCATTAGTGTGTTAACCGTTGTTAGAATGTTCAACTGATGAAGGCTTAGCGCTAATGCACAGTATATCTTAACACCCTCCTACGTCGGTATTGCATCAGAAACGTCAGCGAAGTGAAGTAATTAAGAAAATGTCTACACATAGAGATTAATAAATTGCATTTAAATATAATTATGTGCTATTAGGAACAAAGGGCCACAACGCACTCTATTCGCCCGGTTCGGTTTGATGCAAGATGTTTTATTTCTCTCCAGCTTAGACCACTTTAGTTGACTTCATTATTCAGTTGACGTCGCCAAGTATGCGACGGGCGGACAGTTCTTCGTGGATTTCCCTGGGGCTTCGAATAGATAGCTGCTTTATTAGTGTCGCCTAGAGGTCTACACAGCGTGTGACCAATCCAGCGCCATTTGCGGTGAAGTATTTTGGTGTGGATTGGTCATTTATCGATTTGATGCTAGCGTTGCAATTTGAATATGATGCTAGGCCAAAATATTTTTAAGATCCTTCGAAGGCACCGGTTAACGAAGTATTCGTTTACGTTGAGTGGTGTCGTGTTCCAAGATTCCTTAGCGTATAGTAGAACCAATTTTGTGCAAGAATTGACTATGCTGATCTTAGTTAGCTTAGAAATAGCGGAAGACTTCCATACGGGCCGTAGTATACTGAAGGCCTGGTTAGCATTTGAAATTCTGTGAACTACATCATCACTGCAACCACGCGTATGCGTTAAAATACTACCAAGATAGCTAAATGATTTTACTTTTTCTAGTTCCACAACCAGAATTTTGAATTTGGTGTTGTTTTATTTATATAATAAATTGAATACATCTACTTAACACTAGAGGCGCTGAAACACAGAAAACACAGAGAAATACCCTTTCTTTCCTCACTCTTGCTCTCTCTCACACTACACCATCTCTTTTCTTTACACTGCCCCTTTCGCAAAGCAGTTATCACATTAATTATAATGGGTGATTTTATAAGAACTATCTGAAAGTAAAAAAGAAAAAAACACATAAAATTCAGAAAAATGCATGAAATATTTATTTGGATCGATAGTTGGGTCGATATAATTTAATGTTTGAAGATTATTTCATGCAAATGTTGGCCGCGGCTGCGCCTCAAATGGTCCATCCGCTTAGTCCAATTTTGGCATACTCTTTCCAACATTTCGGCCGGTATCTCACGAATAATGTTGGCAATGTTGGCTTCCAGTGCGTCAATCGAAGCGGGCTTGTCGCTATAGGCATTAGCCTTAACATAGCCCCACAAAAAATAGTCTAGAGGCGTTAAATCGCACGATCTGGGCGGCCAATTGACTGGTCCCAAGCGTGAAATAAACTGTTCACCGAACTCGCCTCTCAATTGGTCCATTGTTTCGCGTGCTGTGTGGCATGTGGCACCGTCTTGTTGAAACCACATGTCATGCAAGTCAAGCTCTTCCATTTTGGGCAGAAAAAAGTTTGTTATCATCGCACGGTAGCGCTCAGCATTCACAGTAACGTTGTGATTCGCATCATCTTTGAAGAAATACGGCCCAATGATGCCGCCAGCCCATAATCCGCACCAAACGGTTGTTTTTTGTGGATGCATTGGTAGCTCTTGCAATGCTTCTGGCTGCTCTTCACTCCAAATACGGCAGTTTTGCTTGTTCACGTATCCATTCAACCAGAAATGAGCCTCGTCGCTGAACACAATTCTTCGATAAAAAAGTGGATATTCATCTAACTTAACAGAGCACGCATTTTGGTAATAAAATTCAATAATTTGCAAGCGTTGTTCGTTTGTAAGACGATTCATGATTAAATTATAGACCAAACTGAAGATGTTTGACAGTGACACAAGATACAAAATGTGCGTGAGCTGTCAAAACTAGTGTTGCCAAAAAGATAATAGCAAAAAAATCACTCGTTATAACTGGTAGTCATTAATTGCCTGAGTGTGTTACTACTCTTAAAAAAAATTAATTACTAAACCTGTCCCTACCAATTATGAAGACTTTTGCAAAGTCATTGAATAAATAAGTAAATCAATTGTTGACTACCGATTTTATTTAGGCTAGCGCTACACTAATACTCTTGCGTGTTTGTTTGGTTTACATCGCTGCCTGTTATGCACAAGCATTCAAGTAGAATCAAGCATTCAAGTAGAATCAATAAGATTCCGTTTTGACAGACCAGTCCACTCGTCAGTGTCAACCTATGTAGGTCCGAACCCGGGCCTCGGATATGGTACTATATACTATATCCAACCCGTCGCGCTGAAATACCTAATTAGGTCACCCATGCCTATCCCTGATAGCTCCAAAAGTTCGTATACGTGCTCAACTTGCGCCACCTATCTTCATCTTTCTGCCGATAATGCAGTTTCTAATAGTGTCAAACGGCATGGCTACCGATTCAGCAGTGAGACGTCCATATCAGATCCAGCCCTGGCCAGCTCAGCCGCCTGTTCGTTGCTAGGGAAGTTGCTATGTGCGGGAACCCAGATGAGGGTGACGTCAGTCTGACCACGTAATCTGGATAACACGTCTTTGCACTGGGTAGATAAAGTAGTGTGTGACCGCCTTGAGGCGGACCACCACACTACCGATCCGTAAGTCAATATGGGACGTACAAGCGCTGTGTACATCCATTTAAGCATGTTAGGGCTTAGTCCCCATTTAGAACCAAACATCCTCCGACAGGAGTAATAGGCAACTGTGGCCTTTTTGATCCTGTATAGCACATTTTGTTTTCACGATAGTTTAGTGTTCAGATATTTTGCATTGTCCGATAGGGACAGTTCCAGATTATGAAGCCGAGGGAGTCTAAAGCTCTGAACTTTGGTCTTTGTAGTAAATAGTACCAGTTCCGTTTGCTAGGATTCAATCCTAGACCACAACCTGTATCCAATTTGTTGAGTCTAACAAAGGCGTTGGACATTATATCGTTTATCACGTCCGTGAACATCCCAGATACCATTATTACTATATCGTTCGTTTAACCCAAAACTTTTACTCCAGCAGCGTATAGTCTGAGAAGAATTGTGTTAATAACAAGAAGCCAAGGCAGAGGTGAGATCACCACACCCTGTGGTGCTCCTTTGCATGCCCATTTTGACTTTTCGCTATTGCATAGCTTTGCAGTGATGTTTCTTGCCTTCAGCATGGTAATAATCCAGTTGCTGATGTATTCCTCTACATCAACATCCCGGAGAGACTGTTGGATGGCTGCCACTGATACATTGTTAAGGGCACCTTCTATGTCTAGGACACTAATACTATTAAAATGTATATATCGGCGCTGTTGAAATAAATTTAGGTGCTATTTTATAGGATTGTGTTCGGTAAATTATCCATTATGGAGGTGAATGTTATTCTTTAAATTATTAAATAAGTTTTGAAAAAAATTAATTTATTTCAAACCAGAAAAATGGTCGTTTGACCCTTAACTAACTTTTTTAATTTCTATGGTCTTACAAGTTTTATTTGTCCTAAAATAGTCTATAATCTGCTTTGAATAAATTGTTTTATCAAGAATAATTTTTCTTCTAAACAGGTTTAATAAAATTAATATATGTAAGTATGTATATAAATAGCTTAACCTCGTTATACAATGTGTATGAGTATGTATGTACTATTAAAAATATTTTTCCAGCAAGTCCGTATCAAAGTCAACATATTGATTTATGCCAAAAATTTTATATATAGTGAGTTAAATCATTACTTGGTTTCGCCAAACCTTTTATAAATCTTTTTTGGTGTATTGTAGGTTTTTCTCGATTTTCTACGACGTACATCAAATATTTGCACAAGTATTAAGTGATCTTAATAAAACAAAACTTAAGATAAACGATTTTTGCTTTATTATCATTCATCTTCTTGTTTTATTTTCTTATATTTGAAAAGAAAGAAGAAAAGGTAGCACAAAAAACAAAAATTAACAATCAAACACACAAAGCTATTGGCCACAATTACCTACAACTTCTGCTACTACTGTATATAACACATACATACAAACATACGTATGTATGCATGTACACATGTATATAGAAGACACAATTTATTACATGTGTATATACTACATATATACAATATGTATATTTATATGTACTCGTATGTAGATATGAATGTAACCTACATACGTACATGTAAGTGGGTAAGTAAGCGTTCATTGGATTATACAGATTTTGTTCTTTTTGCTTGAATGCCCTGCGGTTTAATTTATTACCTCTAGTTAAAGTGTGCAAAATGTTCATGTTAAACTTGTTTTCCCTTTAGTTTTTCCTTTTGTTCATCTTATTTAAAGCAAAAAAAAAACACAAATTTTCACAGGAAAAAAATTAACATAATTTCTTTTGGCAGACAAACAGACATTCAAAAGAACAAACACAACAACCATAAACACACATTAATAGATATATTGCAAGATAGACCTACTGTCAAAGATGTAGCAAAAATATTGTATACATATACACATGTGCAAAAATCTTGTTTTAATGAGATGAAGATTTCTACCTTCAAGGCAGACAGACCCCTTAAGGGAACTACAGAAATCATTTTTAATTTTCGATTTTCCTTGAACACACAAATACATATGTTATGTGTGCGTGTGTGTGTGTTTAAGAAGCAAACGATTTGTGTAATTTAACACACTCGTATGTTGAAATCAATGCATGAAATACATATATGTAACTGGGTATGCTTGATTATCAATTTTGTTAAGAATTTATTAAAGCTCACCGATATAGTGAATTCCGAAAATATTGTATGATATACATATATTACGGTGTGTCGTTTTTTTGACAAAAATTCGTGAGTGGGTATATAATTCTTTGAAGAGTTCTAAGCAACTTTGCAGTAGAAACCATGGATCTACAACGGATTTCGCTCTTACAGAAATTCCGAAATATATTTTACGACGCCTTTATTATGGGAAAAATTATAACAAGTGTTTGATGCAGTTTTGCGTCAGTCCTCTGATAATTTGTTCAGCCAAACAATGTTGAACTGCAATGCCAAATTTTATTCTATCCGGCGGCGGCTTAACGCGAGTTATGAGAAAGTTATGTTTGTTGAGCCATCGTGTTTATCCTTTTATAAATCTACTTGCTATCAATTTTTCGCTTTTTAATTTTTTAAGGGGGCTATTTATTATCTGTAAAAATTTTAAAGAAAAATATTTAGATGTATATGTTCGTTATTTCCTAAAGTGGAAATAATTTTTGTCTCACTCCTCAAAAAGTTGAGGCTTGATGCAAATACGACTCTCAAAAACGATTTCGATTTTTAATATACAATGAACTGTGAAGAAATCATGAAGTGCAGAGATTGAAGTATTTCATGTAATCATTGTAATTGCTCATTGTAATTGTATTAATTAAAAGTTTCGTTAGCATTTAATGAAACCGATTCATTGTCTGCCTGAATGATTAACTTTTTTCAGTTGAAGCTTATGAGTTTTCAATATTTATAGAGAATTTGCAATTTGCTTATGAAAAATTACAAAAATATTTCCCTCCATACTTTTTAACTTATTCTTAAGCTTTTAAAACATTTCGCTTTTTACACATTAAAAATTTAAAATACCACCTTCGTATTTATAATATGCTCACACAATTTTATGGAAAAAATTATTTATATAAAATTTAATGTTTTCCGTATCTTTTTTCATGAATATAATGTCTGACTGGTAGTTTAATATTGTTGTACAATTTTTTCTCTTTATTTACTGATGTTCTTTATCAGTTACGCTCGAAAACGTATTAAGTGTGTAAGAAATTAAAGTATGTATGATAAAATAAAACCAAAAACGAGCAAAGTAAGATAAAGCAGAAGAAATATATAGCACAAAAGAACAATATATGTACAATGCAGAAGTGTTCAGATAAATGAGTTGAATATATTCCTCTGAAAGCAGCAAAAATTAATGTGGCAAAATAAAAGAATAAAAAAGATATAATATTTCTTATGAGTACGCCAGCATGAAAGTAAGAAATTCCTAAAATTTCTATTTAAATAAAAGAAAATGCAGGTGGTCTAAAATAAACATAATATTAGCATAAACTTAAAACCGTACGCTGAGGAAAACGTGGCCTAGTTATACAGTATACTATGAAAATTTTCTAACCCTACAAGTGTTTTGCAAAAAATTTTACAATTTTGATGAATATATATCACAAAGCACTAGCTATGGTATTTCTGCGACATAGCATAACTACCCTACGGAAAATGTTGTACCAGTTGTCTTGAACGTACTTGTATCATGACTGGTGAAAGTAGGAATGGTATAAAATGTTCCTCAGTCGTGACTGGGGAAAAGAATCATATCACAACATATCGCAGAGCTAGAACAAAAGTTTTAGAAAAATAATGTCATAACATAAGCAGGGTTTTCCAACTTGAAAATACATGTTTAAAGTAAAGTAATTCAGCTAGTATTAAAGAACCCATCACAGGACAAGTAGCTTAAGTTTCGGTCTAGAGCCTATCATTGAGTATCTTAACTATGTCAATTGACTCCCTCCAATGACAACGCCACGTAAAAATTACCGGTCCCTTTATATTAAATTCCGAAATTCGAACCACTTTCTAGTCTTTCTCTCTAGGGTAGTATAAGGAAAATTAAATTATTTAACTAACAAAAACACTCTTTTTATGAATTGATCTAACCAATATAAGCGACCTAGACGATTAAGAACAAAACTCCTTTTACCTTGCATAGGAAGAAGGATACACAGAAAAAATTATGATAGGTTTTTGTTGTAAGACACATGGGTTTGAATATGTTTTTAAATTTAATTTTTTTTTATTTTCATTATTCCGGTACAATATTTTAATAGAAAAAAATGTGTTTTTGTTTCTTCTTAAAGAATTACAAACTTTTGCACATTTTTTTCGCTGTTCGCTACACACAGAAAAAAATAAGCTTCATATTTGTTTCATGTTGATTCTACATGATCTTCAAAAAATATTTTTCCGTTCGAAATAATTATATTTTATGTTGATTTAATATTCAAGTACAGTTAAATCAACCCATTAACTACTGCAGCCACAACAGCTTCAAATATACTTTAGATATACACAAAAAAAATTTTCTCTTTGAATGAACGGCTTACTTGTGAAATATTCATCAATATTGTGTTCGAGTACCTCAATAGTTGGTTGCTTTTATAATAAACGAAGAATTTCTTATAACTAGCTGACACCTGCCTAGTGCAACAACTATAGTAATTTTGCCTGCGACAGCCAAATATTTTTCTAAATCTGTTATTTTAGACTCAAATGATGAATTTTCGTGAAGTTTTCCAGAAGGAGTTAGAGACAAAATATATTTATTACGCAGATTTTGCTCTTCAACGTTTCTAATATGCGTGTGCTGCTCTTTTTCGTCCATGTTTGTCTACTACGTTCAAATTACTATGTCTACATGACTCTCTCTCTCTCTCTCTTTCTGCTTTTGCAAAAATATCCTATCTTCATTGATCTTCATTAATTAAATAGCATCGTCCTGTTAAATATCAAACACATTGTTCAACATCTCAGCAATGCTGTTCAAACACTTCTTGAATTTTGTTTGCATATATTTTTTTGTACATCTCTAAACTAAGGCAAATTTTAGAGCTTTTTATATATTTGTTTGCCTCAGCTCGGTAATATAACGGTAATATACATATCTTGATGTACAAATTACATTTGTACACTCTTACGTGTTTTAAAAAATTTTTCTTGAGTTTATAAAAAGTCAATTGTACACTGGCAACTCTATAAAAACGTTTTATTTGTTGTTAACAATATCAGTTACTCGCTGTAAAATTAATGCCTGAATCCAGTTTTGCTACAAATTAAATTAAAATTAAAACTGTAAGAAGTTACAAACTTTACGTATTCTCGATCACTAGAATTATTCACTTCAATTTTTGCACTTTTCTTAATACTTACCTTTGGATGTTGAATGGAATACTTATGGATTAAAATAAAACTTTACTTAATCAGAGACTTACCAGTGCCTACTCAAATTAAAGGAAATAAAGTCCACTTAAATATATTAAAAGTAGGTTAAATCTTTAAGGTAGGAGTCCCTAAGACCGATCTCTAATTCATCCAAAAGAAAAGACAAATAATAAAATCCTTTTTTTATCTCCCCCTCGCACTCTGCATTTATAATCCCTCCACTCATGAGCGATATAATTGGCATACACCTCTACACCTCTTAAAGCATACATTTCTACACCTCTTAAATGTTGGTAATCGTCACTAAACAAACAACCAAAATTTTAAGACTTTATAATAATTGCAAATTATTCATGCCAAATTTATTCACTTGATATACGCACCAATGTAACTTTAATGAAATGCAAATCATTTATATGTAAATTAATAATATGGAAAATATTTTAAAATTTGGAGAACCATTGTGAATAATTATACAACTAATACAAAAAAGGTGTAAATTTTGCATATACTAAATGCGACTATATATTTAAATCTAGTGCTGCTAGAAAAAAAACTAATGATGCCATCATAATCATCGCTTTTAGTTTTACCATAAACTATGAGCAAAAGTCTGAAAATTAAAAAAGTCTGGAAAATTTTGGAGTGTTGCCCTGTATAAATCATGTTTGAAAAATGGCCAAATAATTACAATAGATTTACATAACATATTTTTGGTATGATGCAGTGACGTTGCGCTTAGTATGGAAAGTAGCTGCAGAAGTAAATTGACTTTAGCTGTTTAAAGTTGCACATCAGTTTGAAAAGGGTTTCATGAGACAAGTCTTGCAAGTTTGCAGAAATAAAAAATTTAAGCATTTTTATGAAACCCCTTAATATTTTTTATCCACCTTCAATTTTAAACAAATACAATCAATATAACATTTTATTTCCTAATTAATTTTAATGCCATTAGTTTTTTCTCATTTTTAGCAGTTAAAATATTTTCTATTATATATATAAAGTTTTTATTCTTTAAATACAATATAATTGTATTAAAATTTTAATGCACTCATCTATTTCCTTGTTAACCTACAATATAAATCCATTATTATTATTATTTTATTTAACTTTCTAATTTTGCCTCCTTTTGCTAACACCTAAAGCTTGAAAGAAAGTATTTGAAGAAAAATATTAAAACAAAATTAGCACATTTAATCCTTTTCAAAGTACCCACAGTGAGTGCAGGTGTATGCTATAAACGGTATTTGCTGTTGCAGCCACAACATCTTGACATTTAATTACCTTGGCATTAATGTACAGAGTAGAATAAATGAACAAATATAAGTTCGTACTCGTATTGCAACCTTAAAATCGCTGACTATCTTGATTTCTTTCATTTGCTCAACTTCTTTTATTATTTAGTTTTATTAAACATTTATGGGATTTGTGTGTCGTACGTGTTTGGTGCAGATAAAGTCACCTGTGTTGTTTTTGTGTTTGTGGTAGGTGCAAAAAAGAAATATATGGAATATAATACGCATTATAAAGAATGCAATTTTAGTCGTTTCCACTATTAAAACGGTAATGATTTTTATTTTTGTTTTTTTCTACTTTCTCAAACTGAAACTCTACATTTGGTTTATGCATTCACACAATCATGCAAACTTAGTATCTGATTGGTTAAGTCTTTGTAGAGGGAATATTTTTTTTGCAGTGTTTAAATATATGCCAGTAGTTTGAAGGTGTTTAACTGTGAAACCGAAAATACTTATAAGTGTAGCATATTAATTTATATAAATTATTTTATAGGAGCCGGTGGCCGGCAGACTTTAATTATTTTTTAAAGCCCTATATCATATCCACTTGTTCTTTCATACCTGGGGCGGCTCATTGGTTCCCGCAGCGATTCCTATCCATATCAATAAGGCACTAAAAATGCAAAATTATAGCAAATTTTACGTTTTTTCTAAGCTGCAGCCGTCGAATTTTTTAAGACTTAGTTGTTATTACCCTAAAAAAATAATGGCAAACACCTTCGACTGTTCCAAGGTCATATCAGATGCCTTTGAAAACTCCCTTCGTGTGCAAAATAATTGATAACACATATTTACAAAATTCTATTAAATTTTTATTCCTTATCACTGAAATTTATTGTTTTAGTTATTACGGACGCTGAACGCGAACCGTAGTTTTATCAACTCGTGTTTTCGCGATATAGCGTTAACCGTTAAGAGAACCCCAGGTCCTGGCCAGGTTTTTTTGAACTTTTTTAAAATTTGTTTTCCTAGATAGCATCGACAAACCCTCCCAATTTTTTATGAATTCCTCAATAAAGGTGCTTTCGGTAGAAAAAGTGAGAGAAACAAAAATTTTTTTGTATGTGGGCGTGGCAATAGTTCCCAAGAAATTTTTACTCATGTTTGTACCACCAGGGCCTGGCCAAGCCCTGCACTATTGTATATAGGCTGTAGTACATAAAACCAAAACAAAATGCATAAAAAAGCACATAAGAACTCTTTTCTTAGTTTTATTTCGAAGAATGGAGATTTTCGATAACAATATTTTCTTTCTGTTAGTGAGTGTGGAAGCAAAGTATGATAGTAATTTTTGTGCTTCTATATAAAAAGCAAAATCCCTTTGTTTGCAACATTTTATCAATTAGTTATTTAGTTTTGTGTTGGCAGTTGACAATTATAGTGTATTACAATGAATGCTCGTTCCGACGACAATTGGATCTACGTTACGGAGCAACTCGAGTCCCACTCGGCCAAAGATTGTCAAACCAGTGACAGCTGTACAAATTGGAAGTTTTCTTTGAAAGAACTCTCGTCAACAGTAGAACTGTTACACCAACAACAACAACTAGTACTGAAGTAGATATAAATCTTGTCCTAACTATTTTGAAAGGCTGGCAGAGGCAATTGGCAATTTGACCCATGGAAATGAAGATAATAATATAGAAGATGAATCTTCGAATATTGAAGAAAAGTGATGAAAATATAAAAACGAATACCAAAATCAGAAAATTTTAACTCCAATTGGATTCGAAAGCAAAGTGGCATAAGTTGCCTCCAGGTTCCAGAAGATTTATGGCTCAACGTATTAATGTGTAGTGGTGGAGTTACAACTAAATAATATTATTGAGCTAGAAATATTCAAGAGATTTCTTTCAAATTACATAAAGGAAATTATAGTGCGTGCACCACAGAAATATGCTAAAAAATTCTATGAAATTTTCAACAAAAGTAATACAATTAAACAGCAAGTTTGGAATGCAATTACTATGGAAGAGTTAACTGATTTGTAGGAACCTTGATTTATAGTGGAGTAACCCAAAACAATACACATCCTACCTCAGAAAACATTTTTAAATATCTTGGCGGTTATACGATTTGATGATAGCCATAGTAGGTCATTCCGGTTTCAGTGTGATAAAGCAGGTCCAACACGAGATACATATTTGGAACTTACTAAATATAAAACTGAAAAATTATTATAGACCGCATTATAATATTACGGTAGAATACTTAAAAAATTACATACGCAACTAGATTCGAATGAAAAGAATCGACATAGAGGAATCCAAATTGATAGGAAGTGGAGCGACTAGCTTTCTTTCGATCACTTAGATTTTCTATCGACATTGTTAAACAGGCTATAAATAGATTTTTTCTATATTTAACTGTTATATTCGCTTGTTTTTAAAATATTTTGTTGTTTTTTCTTACACGAACATATCGTCATATAAAATTCAAAAGAGCCAATCTACATTTTTTTTAATTTTCACGACAGATAAAAAACTTAATAAAGCAAACTATTGTTTTTTCTAAAACAGTTTTTTTCTGAGTAGTATCGTTAATTAAATCAAAATTAATGAAAAGATGCTGCAAAACAATTTTTTAATCACAATAGTTAACTTTTTATTCAGTCTTTTACCTCTTCTGAAAAGGTTAAAACAATATAGATTGGCCCTTTTGCATTTTATATGACGATATAATTTCTTGTAAATATTAATAAAAAATAGTTTATTTAAAAAACTACGGCTACATTGTATTGATTTTCTTGCGGTAGCTATAAAATTCCATAAAAAAAAAAAAAAGAAGTCCCAGCCAGGCCCTGGAGTTTGTTTGTCTGAGTACACTTTGGTGTTTGCTTAAGGGTTGAGTCAAAAGTAAAGGCACTTACTTCCAGGACACTTATTAGCATAGCTTGAGAAGGGTTTGCCCTATTCAGTGAGATAAAATATCAAAAATTCAATGTATTTAGCTACATGCAAAAAGTTACCTTGTTATTGTATATTTTATTAAGTTTTAAAAACAACATTGTTGAAAATTGTTCTAAATTTTTAATCTCTTTTAAACTTTTACGATATCTCTGAAACTACTGTGCAGATTTAGAAACGATTTTTGCACGTTTTAAAGATAATTTTGCTGTTGAATTTAGCATTTTTTTATTGAATAGGGCAGGCTATTCACCTGTGTTGCTCAACGGCCTTCATTTTTGACCTAACGGTATATCGTGAAAACTAGAGCTGATAAAAAAATTTATAATTCTATGTAGTCAATGACGGCTGAAAATGTTCCCGAACGCGATGTACTGTAAACATGTGCAATTAACTTATATCTAGAATACTGTATCAGATAGAGGCTTTCAATTAAGTTGTGAATCACTTCAACGTGTGTAGGCCAGCGTGAAATGTAATACATTCTATATACAGTAATAGAACATCGTACATCAGGAGAACTTTATTATTGGAGGTATTCAAACACGTTGCGAATTAATTTGCAGTCAGTCTGCGTAGTCAAACGGAAAATGAAGTTAACTCTTATCGAAAGAAATTATTAATTATTTCCTATCTGGAGTTCTATAGCATAAATTTGGTTTTTACTCTAGCATTCTATGGATGCTTATGCCATCTTATAAGAGTGACATTTCTTATATTTTTTAACCGACTTAAAAAAACTCTGCCATTTCTGAATCGATTTCGGATTTTTTTTCTCTATTCAAAAGGATTTATTTCCCGATTGGCCCGTCGAAAAGTAAATACACATTCGTTTTCAACTACTTCTACTCAACCGTTTCTTATGAAACTTTATAAACACATTAAGCTTCTGTTTGAATACTACGTCAGAATATAAAAAGTGGGATGTGCCACGGCCTTGCAAAGTAAATATTCATTTTCAACAACCTCTACTAAGCCGATTCTTATGAAACTTTGCATATACCTTTAGTTATCGTTACAATACAACATCGCCATTAAAAAATTGGGCAGTGCCACGCCCATGAAAAGCAAATAAGAATTTTAACTACTTGTACTAAGCCGATTCTTTTGAAACTTTGCATACACATTTAGATATCGTTCCAATACAACATTGTTGTTAGAAAAGTGGACAGTGCCACGCCCATGAAAAGCAACTATTCATTTTAACTACTTCTACTTATCCGATTGTTATGGGGCTTAGCACAAACAACTAGTTCTCGTAAAACTACATGATGATAAAAAAAATGGAGGCGGTGCCACGCCTATTTTGTAGTCGGTTTTTTTGCAAGAATTATATGAAATGAATATCTAAAAAATATTTAATATCTAATATATTTTTAGACTACTAATACAAAAATACAAACAATCGTAGATTTTTTCACTTCCGTCACCACTAAATTTTTTTTTATCTGGAAGTATAAAATAATACTGAATATTTTTATTCATTCACAAAAATATCCAAAATTTACGTTATTTTCCTTGTGTAACGTATAATGTATGAGAATATGCATATAACTCATTCGCACCGTATTCAATTACATGCAGCCATGTCATAGAACACCATTCCGATCGGAAGTGGTTTCAATTCCGTAAGTGGCTTCTTCAGAAAACGAAAAACTAAAATTTTCTTCGTAATCAAACCACTTTTAAATTTCAAAGCGGAATTGACAAAAACACTTTTCTGCTAACTTCATTTGCAATAAATACTAAAAAAACTTGCATACTTTTAGGAGCGTCAAATAAATATTTGGTCATATGGTTTCCATGTGAGATTTGTTTCTAAAATCAAATGCCTCAAGGCAATCTATACATATAATAAAACTGTAAAAGGGGCGTGTCTGTACATGAAATATTTTTTGAAAATTTTAATGGTGGCGTAAACAGTAATCGATGTAGAGAACAAAACACCAAATTTTGTAATTTTTGTCTGTCTGTCTGTCCCAACACGCTTCACGCGAAAATCACTAAATGGCTTTTCATTAAATTTTATATGGAGGTACTTTAGAGTCCTGATTCAAACATAGGGTACTTTTTACCGCGATAAAATAGCTCATTTATAAATTAAAATAGCAAAAAAGGAAAATATACCCTATTTTACTTATATAAATGTTGTTGGAAATTAGAAAGAGTTTTTTTTGTTTTTTTTTAACGTTGGTAGCAATGTTTATTTTGCATAACAGGAACTTTAAACAATATATAAAGAACGGGCTAATATTATATTTTATAGACACCTTATAGTCATAAAGAGAATTTTAAGCGCGGGAAGCGGGCGGGCACATCTAGTACAAAATAAACGGAATATAAAGCACCAAAAGTTTACTTTTTCAGAATGACAACTACGGAATCAAAATGGAATCTGTGACACAACTGATAGTCTACTATTTCATTGTAGGTAAATTATAAAAATTTTAAATAAGTCTGCAGTTTTTATACGATTTTAATAAAACTTCGCATGGCTAGAAACAAGTTCCTGGTTAGCTCAGGCTTTAATATTCGGCTGCATGCTTTCGGAGAGAATATGACCACAAGGCCCTAGGTGGGGCCCCAGCTGTGTATGAAAAATTCAAAAGACAAAAATTAATTTGCATATTTTTTAAATTTATTGAGATGCCATTATCAAACTTCTACAGTATAATTAGAAAAATTTTAATTTCAATTGGTGATTTTCGGCTTTGAACATGAATTTATTATTTATAATTAAATGTTTTTTTCATTTGTTTTTAATACCTACTAGAACTTTAGTTACGCCAAATATTAAGGAATTTCGGAAAAAAAGCATTTTTTGGGTTGTTCGCTTCAAAAGTAGTGCCCCCTATACTAAATGATTCTCTAACATACATGCAACGTCCATCATGCATCCAATTTGAAGCCGTCAACTTTTCACCTTTAATCAAGCCTGCAGCGTACTTGAACTAAGATTTTTTGGCTGTAAGTATTTAGCACTTGAAACAAACGAAAATCTGTGCTCGTTTATGTTGTATAAAATCTTCCTCAAGCGCATAACTTTGACTGTGTTTGTATGCAGAGACTTTATCAGTTAAATGTTTCTGTGCATTTTCCGTCATTCTAAAATGTCTTTTTTTAATGCGGATCGACAAAAGTAGCCACCACTGTAGTTGCTTACAGATTTTTTAAATTTTTTTTATTTTATATCACCGCTATAGATAGCATCTAGTCTCTTATATTCTCAAAATGACTCTAATATTTTTGTAGAGCGATTCTTGTGTGCTTTATCCATCGGTTAAAAATAAGGTCCAATATCAACATTGGCATTGTCTTTTCAATTAAGGTTTCATGAGGACTAAATAATGCAACGAATTTTATTGAATTATATACTGAATTACAATAAAATATATATTCAAAGGAATCGAAAAGAAATGTTGGGATACACAAAAAAATCTATGCCAAGAGTAATTTCTTAGTCATTGATTTTAACTAACTTCAGGTGAAATACATTCGAACTATTAAAATGTTTACATTCAATATCTTAAATTTTTTATCTAGAATTAACTCCTTGGGATTATGATAATGTATTACCTTCAAGCTAAAATATATTTTACTTTCTTAAGATTTAAGTCGCAAGCAAGAAAACGAAGACAATTGAAGCTATAAACTAGTGAAAAAGGTGCATTGCTTGTGTGTACTTTATAAAGGAAAAAATAAATAAATAAATATATAAATAAACATTGGTTGAAAGACAGCAGTACCTAATTTCACGGCAATACAGAAATGGTAAATACTATAAATATTTTACTAAAATTGTCAATCGGATGTCAGAGTTATAATTTTATTCTATGGTTTATTTATGGAACAAAACTAAAAAGGACTTAGTCAGCAGTTGCACTATTTTATTGTATAATTTTCAATATTGCTAGCACCATTAGACTTTGTCTTTTCCAGTTGTTGGAAATTTAACTTTTTATTTTCTTTGGGCCTTCACCAACAACTTAACTAAGTACTTTTTTTTGAAATATTGGAAAAATTGACTTTAACGTTTTTTGTAAATGTGGAAAAAGGGTGGGTGTAAAGAAAAACGATATATCTGTTGTTGGCACAAAGTGGCAATTTGTATGTTATGATAACTACTACTAACTATTCTATTTCGTTATATTTCTGTACAAACAAACATACAGTAGCTTACTTTTGTATAAAAAAAACTTATAAAGTTATAACAGCCTTAGAAAATGTAGAAAACTTGTAAAGAAAAACTATTTCCTTGCAATCGTCAATTCTCGATTAATATTCCAAATCACGTACTATTACAGCGATTCGTACAATGTTAGAGCATGTATGTTTGTAAATTGTGTGTTTTTGTGAATACGTCTGACTATGTAATGTTTTGAGGACTGTTAGGGCAATATGATTACCGTTTTAATAAAGTATGTGTTAAATTGTCTAAATGAGGCAATAAGAAAGCTACAGAGAAACGACCTTCGTCACTTAAACATTAATTTAATTGTATAAAAAGTAGTACAATTCGGTACCTTAGGTTAGTAAATATGTAAGAACATCGCTGTTCAAAAAGTTGCTCATACACAAGTACATTTGTAATGGGGAGCAGCAATACTTCCACTTACAAAACTGATTCCAAGAGACATGGTTATTATATGCTTGCCGTAAGCTAGAAAAAAAATTAAGAAAGGCCTTAAATAGTACGTGCTTTCGTTAACTACACTGTACATTAAACATTAATTTAATTGTAAAAAAGTAGTACAATCGGGTAGCTTATCTTAGTAAATATGTAAGTAACATCGCTGTTAAAAAAATTGCTTATACACAAGTATATTTGTAATGGCGAGCAGCAATACTTCCACTTACAAAACTGTTTCCAAGAGGCATGGTTATTATATGCTTGCTGTAAGCTAGAAAAAAAACTAAGAAAGGCCTCAAATAGTACGTGCTTTCGTTAATTACACTGTACAACAAGAATAAATAACATGGATCTAATGACTGCTTCTGGCAGAGCGTACCAAAACACATATACGTTTATCAGCAATTTGAAAGTTTACATTTGGGATTCATTATAGGGGGAGTTAAAATTCCCCAATTTTGTACATAGTTATGGTGAATTCGTATAGAAGATCGTGTAAGTCTTACGACTACGGTGCAAAGAAAAAACTAAATTTCATTTTTAGTAAATAAATTTAATGATTAGTAAGTGTTTTTCTAGCAACGGATATACAAACAAATTTATAAATACAAACAAAAATGTCGTAACAATTTCCTTAAAAAAAATTCCACTTTTTTCAGTAAACAATTGTCCTAATCGATAAAACAATTTGTCTAAAAATATTGGCCAATTCTAAATAAAATAATTTACTGAATTGAACAAAACAATTTTCTGGGTTCTCTGTAATATATGAAACAATAAGTTTGTCTCAGTTTATAAAATAGTTTATCTAAAAATACTTACAAATTCAAAACAAAATAGTTTACCGAATTAAAAAAACACATTTACTGGTTTTTTTGTAATATATCAAACAAATTTTTTGTCTGAGTGAGTAAAAACTTGTTTTTTAAAAATGTTTAAGTTTTGAATAATAACATCATCATTCACTAAGCATTTATGAAATTTCACTTGATTAGCTGTGTTAAACTCTGTCGGTCGTATGCATAACCATAACTTGGCTAGAACTTAGCATAAGTGACAAAATTGAACTGGGTCTTAAAGGGTTTTTCTATATAATTGCACATTAAAAACCACTGTATCTTGTAGTCCTGACTCATCACTAAATTGTACACTGATTTTTGATGTCAAATGGTACGGTAGAACTCGTTAAGAGCCAGTTAAATATCATCGGTTATGCTATCTTCATGGCAAGTTTTCGTTACGCATATTGCCCTGTATGTTTAAAATTAACGAGCTGATTCACTCAGAAACCTTCAGTAAACAACCATATTCATTTTGCTATCATTATTGTTGTTGTTATTTATGTGTATGTCATCAACGTTTTTGTTTTTTACGACACACAAAACTGGTTTCGTCCTAAATAAGAGTAAAAAAAATCATTATTCAGTAAAAACCATTTACTGAAAATTTAATTTAATTTCAGACAAAAATGTTTGGGTTATAATTGTTTCTGTGTATAATAACTACCACTCAGTAAAAAAACTGCATCAAAAAAGCAGGTATTTATTGCTATAGAGTAAAATTAGTGCTTATAAACCTGGCAATATCGCTGCTTATTTTTGTATGGCGAGCTTCATGTTTGGAGTGCTATATTTTTGGTACAAACAGCGCTTTTTATACCAATTAAATGCAAATAAATGCAAAATATGGTTTGATGTGTATTCGAGAGGAATATGGATGGACGTGTTCTAAATACGCTAACGCCGTTTTACATTCTTATTATTTCGTAACTTTATTTGTTTTATTAAATTTATAGCTTTACTGTTTGTTATTTTAACTTCAACTAGTATCTAACTGAGCTCCTTCATGTTTGAAAACCAACGCACCAACCAATAGGCCAAAACAATTTTCCAAACTGACAGCAAGAAGCTAATATAAACTTAGTTAATTTTCTCGCTTAAGAATGTATATACGTTCACTATTCAGAAATAAGCTTTTAATTTTAAGCGTATTAGTATGCGCTTTATTTTAAAAATTTGTCTCAGTTCTTCAAAAAACATGAATTTTTTTTGCTGGGCAGGTACTATCTAGCAATAGGATAAACACATAAAGCTAAAATTTCAAGTAGTTATGCTATGGCAGAAAGACTTAAATATAAAGACCATTGTGAATGCTATACTATTTTTGCCTGAATCATGTAATGTTTGCAAGTAAATAAAAAACGAAATCTCGACTCAAGTTACTATTATTTGATTCTCTAATTATAAAACGATAAGAACTTACTTTTTAAAGGCAGATCTATGTCTGCTTAAACTTTCCATAAAACATAAGACTGTACGCATCCTGTAGACAGAGCTAATAATCGGATGAGTAGCTTCGGATATTACCAAGAACATACAACAAACATACAAATATATATTACGTGTTTTATACATTAATACTTTTGTAATTTCCATCTGAGTGTTCCCTTTCCTGCTGCAAACAATCAAGTTAAGGATGTTCAAAAAGAAGACATTTGAAATAATTTTATGTATGTTAAAGTGTTAATGAGCAGAGGAAATTAAGTTCATTTGCAGTAAAATAACGAAAGTTACAGAAAAACGAACATAAATAAAATAAGTAAGTTATAAAATTTTTTAATTAGAATTTACCTTTTTTGCAAGATTGCTTAGGCTGTATGCAGGCTGGTATCATTTTATAAAATGAGTACGGAAGTGACACGATAAAATTATAAAAAAGAAAAATAAATTTACTTGATGAATACGTTGGAATTTTTAACACCTTTATGGCCTTATTGTTCTTAACGTAAAAATATGTCTAAATAAAAATGTTCTAATTAAAACACGATTTTATGACAATTTGTTTGAAAATATTCTCTTTTGTTTAAAATACACATGTAATATAAGCAAGAATTTTCATACGTTTGTTCTTCGTAGAATTAAGTTGCAATAAAAATAATATTTTAATTCGAAAACATTTGTAACTTTGGTGCATTTTGTTTTTCATTTCATTTTTTAGTCTCAACAGTAGCAGTTGAAGCGGTTCTGGGTCGTACAGCCACTTTACCATGTGACATCGAACCGGAAGCCAAAGATGATAGAGTTTATATGGTCCTGTGGTTTCGCGAAAGTGCTGGTAAACCACTTTACAGGTAAAGCATTATACAAATATCATCCCGTATATGAGTTTTCTTTTAGCAAAATAAAAAACTAAAGAATATAAGCATAGTGTTAAATGTTGAAAAATGTTCAAGCATTTGTAGACAAGACGCATACATACATACTTTGCTTTTATATAAAATTATTTCCACATAGAAAATTCTCAAAAAAAAAACAGTTGATATAAAAAATGTTAAGTAATGTGCTAGTTGGGTTCTTGAACTAAATGCAATCAATGTTGGATAGGGGCAATAATAAGTTCTGATGTTAACAATGAAGCATATTGTACAAATGAGTTTTGGGCAGAAATTTGGTGTCTGAAACATTTTACGGTAGACAAATTGTCATGTCATTTGGTGAAAAGAATAAACGAATTTTTGTTATTATCCTATGGCCCCTAAATATAATTTCTAAAACAATACAAAGTAAATATCATCACTTAAACTGTAATATAACGTAACCGATCTATCTTTGAAGAAAAGATAATTATTTGTATCATTAGTTTTTAAGTTATATGTGTTAAGTTATTTTAAATTGTAGTATTCTGAATCAAAAGGGCGTAGCATCAATGCAAGTATATGTGCGGAGCAGCACCACTCAGGTTTTATAGAAGTTCTCCTTTTACCGTATTTTTTTATTTTATATAGGAAATTTTTTATGCCTCGGTCAGATTTCACCACCTATAGTGCCTTCCCCGAGAAACAAGTGGAGAAACGGAAAGACAAAAAATTATTATTCTGAAAAAACTATAATTGGTGATTTTAGCAAATCCCGGAACTTCCCGCTGATTTCTACTTGAAAGGGATCAACAAATTTTTTTTTACTTTTACAGTATTTTTTTCTAATAATTTTAATGAACATATATCTTAAGTAAAATTAAGTGTTCCATGTTCTAAAAAGTGTCTGAACGTAGAAAATCAATTCGACGTGTATTTTCGTCGCTCTTTCAAGAAAGGGACAAAACCTACAAAAAATAAGAGGGCTGAAATAATCCGCACAAATATTCCTCATAGTGTTTGACATAAACACATACCTTTTGTATATGATACGAAACAATTAATTAAACACACAAAAAATATTTTATAATACTACAAAAAATTAAAAATTTTGTTACGTCGGTTAGTCGGTTAATCGGCTGAAATTAACCGGTTTATCCGTTAATCAAAAATATCCAATTTAAAATTAACCGATTAGTTAATCGGGTAGCAATTAACCGGTTAACCGATTAATGGTTAACTGAATGAATACCCTACTATCTATACAGCTTTATATAAACATATAACTACATATTTGTTTTTTCGAAGAATTGCATTCTATACAATAAATAAAAATAATATATTTACCCACACGAATAAAATATAATTTGATGCAGTTGTCAGTTTAAAATAGCAGTTAGCTACACAGACGTTCATACAAATAGGAAGAGCTTAATTTTAACAAAACACCAAACAGTGCAACTGGTAAAAAATACACAATTTCTAATTTACAAATGTTCCAAACAAAAACTTTTGTAATTTTTGTAATTTTTTGTATTTTATTAATGGGCTACAAAGTAATGAGTGGTACTTATTTATCATATTAATATGCTTCAAACTACTACCTAGTTTTTAATAAAGTTAGTAGTAGTTACAATTTCTTTATATGTATTATTAAAATAAGAAGACTACCACTTTTAAGGCAACATGTGTTTGTATATGAAAACTAATTTTCCTCGCTTAAACTTATAAATCAACAATAGCCAACTGGGTCCAAAAGAACAAAATAAGATCTGTAAAAATATAAATAAAATATTATGTGTATAAAAATTTTTTTTAATTTTAATTTGTTTATTTGACTACTTATTTTTTTAGCTTCAAGTAAGCCAAATAGCAACTAGTTAATTACTGTGACAATGTAAATACATTTATAAGGGGTACCCCTTATTTTTTGCACTTCTCAAACAAGAATAAATAGTTATCGAAATAAATAGTAGTTACGACTTAAATCCTCATATACTTTTTTGCCTACCAGTAAGCAAAGTTTTTACTGGGGTGTTAGTCAGAAGTATTAGTAGAGGTTGGTTGGTTGGTTGGCTTACGTGACTGCCTGTTACGCGGAAGCGTTCAAGATTCCATTTTGACAGGCCACACCACTTGTCAGTGTGAACCTATGTAGGTCCAAACTCAGGCCTCGGACTCGATATTAGATACTAGATGCAACCCGTCGCATTGAGATACCTACTCAGGTCACCCAGACCTATCCCTAATAGCTGTCGAAGTTCATCTAGTATGCTGTTGCCCCAGAATTTGTGTCTGTAAAGGTCTAAGGCCGGACATTCGCAAAGAAAGTGGAAGACTGTTTCTCTTTTGCTTTGATTCCAGCAACTGCGGCAGAACACACTGTAGGAAAGGCCTATTCTGATAGTATGTCTGCCGATTACACAGTGCCCCTGCACTACTGCGATGATACACGAGATGTCCCTTCGGTTTCTGTTAAATAGTTGTGTTGTGCGCTTATCGTTGTAGCAAGGCAACATTTTCCTAGCTATTTTACACGTGCTCAGTTTGCGCTACCTATCGTCAACTTTCTGCCGGTAGTATTTAAGAATGCAATTTCGAATAGTGCCAAACGGCATGGTTAACGATTCAGCAGTGGAGACGTCCATGGCAGATCCACCCCTGGCCAGCTCATCCGCCTGTTTGTTACCAGGGAAGTTGCTATGTGCGTCAACCCAGATGAGGGTGAGGTCAGTCTGACCACCTAATATGGATAACACGTCCTTGCACTGGCTAAGTAGAGTAAAAAAAGTAGTGTGTGACCTTAGAGACAGAAGTGCCGCTCGGCTATCGACGAAGACGCCAGCTCTTCCTTGTTAATCACCACCCTACCCACCTCCCTTATAGCCAATATTTAAGCCTGAAGTACAATAACTTCATCAGGAAGTCGGAAGGAGAGTTTTACTCCAAGGTCCTTCGAGAAGAGTCCACACCGCAGATCTTTCTTGATCCATCGGTATACATCCTGATGTTGAAGTTTTTTTCTATGTTTCCTCTTTTCTACTCCCGTCTGGATGGAATAGGGACTTTGAACGTACTGTCAAAGTCCAAATGAGGTACGATGTAATCGTAGGGCTTCTTCAGTATCGGTGGTAACTGACCTAGGATTCTGGCATGGCCATAGGTCCTTGATCTCGACCACCCAGATGCCGCTAAAGTTGTCGCACTGCTTGAGAATGCAGCCAATACAGGAAGGTCGATCGGAATTAGGTTTAGTATAGCATTCAGAGCCTCTGAAGGACCAGTACGTGAGCATCCAGTAATCCCGATATGCAAGCAGATCTCTGTATCCTGTATAGCTGTAGTAGTAGAGGTATTCAGAATATTATTTAAGAAGATGAGTTATAAACCATATTTTACTTAGCTTAAGCTGTTAACAACACCTTAAGAAATCAGGAGAAAATTGTTTTGGAAAATATGTTTATGTTAGAATAACCGTTTCACCGGTCACCTCACAGTAAACATTTTAGGCTTACTTATATTTTTACTAGCAAACTAAAATATATATAACTTTGAATACAATGACTAGCGTAGAAGTGGCATATTATATATTTAATACATCTCAGTGGAAAAAATTGGAAGTAATTTTCATGGAAATACTTTTTCTTTACTTCCAAAGTTTCAATAATTGTGTATTTTCAACTTCTCAGTAAGTGATTATTAACAACATACAGAATATTATTTAAATAGTTATTTTACTTATACAAACTTGAGGCTCATACGAAATTTTCGCAAATACTTACGCCACTTCCTAATTTTTTTAAGCAAATGAAATATATGTTATGAATTGTGATATTTTTATTTATAAAAAGTAACTCTATAGAAGTAATTAAAGACGAGTTCCTTAGCACTTACTAAAAAGAGCACACAAAAATTTAAATTTTCTTAACATCATGAGCATGACTTGGATACAATGAATAGGCATAAAAAAGAGAACTTTTTGCAATGACAAACCTTTGTAAAAATTATTAAAAACTATATGGGTTTGCACCTCTTCCGCATCAGGATCTTATTGAATTCCATGGAAGGTCTTGTTTTACTTGGATTTTATTTTGTTATCAGCTTCACTGTACACAACAAGAAAATCTCTAGCCGAAAACATCGCATTTTCTGTGTGTTTAAAGCGAACCATAAATGGAAATTATACTCATGTATGTAAACTCTTATTTTTTACTGAAGTAAAATATTCTAATTTTCCACTGAGCTAAAATTTCCACATCTAATAATATATATTACTCTAAAATTTTTTGTATAACAAATGTTCTCTACATTAGAGTTGAATACAGCAGCTGAACCTGAAGCAGCCATCATTTGACATTTTCTCTTTTGTACTGCTAGACTGCTACGTATGTGTTTATATAATCCATGTTTTCATATGAATATTTGTACATACTCGTAGAAACTGGTTAACTATACAAGAATGGCGGTTAAGTCTTGAATATAATTTATTCCTTTCTTTTTTTCAACTGGATTACGTGTAACATTTTATTGTTACACCTATTAACTTTTCGTATGTATTTGAACTATACACTGCTTCAAAGCTAAATGTATAAAATTTCTATTCTATTTTTTCGGGTAATAAGGATATGCTAAACACGACAAAAATTAAAAAAACAATCATTTCGACCATTGTCTAGATAACCCTACATTTGGGGTTTTCGATGTATGTATGTACGTACATATACTTCTCTTAAAGCACAATCGTGAGAGTCAAAGCCTGGTTCGATTTCAGTGATCTATATCTTGTTTGAAAGGCTACAAAATTATGCGTCGAATGATGTGTTGACCATGAGCCTTGATCGGATAATAAATATATGGGACCCAATCTAAAATTTTATGTTATTTTTAACGTTTTTCGCCCATTGCTGTATATTCGGAAGCTGTTTTGTACCACAAATAAGAGCTAAAAATGTTTTAATAAAAAAAACCAAAACGCTAGCATTTAGAATTAGTAAATAATAAAATAACATAAATAAATATTAAATAAAGGATTTGCCAGTTAATTTTAATCTTTTTCTCGCAATAATCTCTTTTCTTTTCTGTTTTTTTAATTCATATTTTTTGTTTATTTTTTTTTTTTTTTTGAAGAAACACAACCCGCGAAGCGATTTACCTGGTCTGCGGAAAACAACCAGGGTCAATAGCGGAAATCAACTTCTAAAGACCTTTGGACTGATAGGCTAATATCACTACCAGTCAGCGACGAAGGAATCCCAATGCTAGAGTTTTCGTTTTAGCATTTTTGTTTTCATCTGATTTTGGTCCTTTATGGCTTTAAGTTTTTGAAATCGAATAGACTATTCAATGAAATTTTTAAGCTACGGATTTTGATTTGTAGAATAAAACAGCTTCCGAATAGACAGAAATTTATGAAAAACGTTAAAAATTTCACAAAATTATATACATGATCCCCTATAACTCCGTTATTTTTCATCCGATCAAAGTTAATTTTCTACTTTCCACATAACTTTGTAAGCTCTCAAACCCCCGCAATGTAGTGAATAATGTGGTATTCTATTAACTGGGGGTCTTTGGTTCGATTCCTGCCAATACCCTGTGCGTTTCCGCAGAGAAACCGAAGAAGGCTTATGCAGTATGTGTGTTCGTTATAAAAAAAGATACAGATCAATTCAATTTCCCATCGAAAAACACAAATATACAGTTATCTGAACATTACGCAGTGATTGCTCCCTATAGGTGTCTGGACACGGTCAAAATGCTTGACAAGCATTTTAATAGTATGAGTGAAAATTTGTTTGTATGTGTGACACAGATGACGCTTGATGGAGAATCTACTTGGTTTTGATTTTTCGTCAAGCACACGTACACGAATCTGACATCAAGTATTTCGATCCCCTTATGGGATTACAAAAATAACAAATTTAACGTCAAACTTTTCAAACCATAATAGGCTATCAGTTTTTTGTCAACACTTAAGGCTGAAAACTAAATTTAGTTGAGTGTAATTAAAATATTTTGAAAAGAGACGTGGACTCAAATTGACTATAATGAATATTGTTCATGTAAGTATTGTCTTTGTTTCTACAATTATTAATATTATTAAATCCTTGTTTAAGTAAGTAACTTTTTGTGTTTTTTTTTGCTTAGCTTTACGTGTTTAGTTAAGGTTTTGAGTGTGTTTTCCTCATCGCCCCACAATATTTTGTTTTACTGATTAAAACTAACGACTGATTGAGCCCAACCTCCTCCGAATCGAACCAAATTTGGTATGGCAGTTAGCTCTTATACAAATAACATTCTACCAAAAACATTAAAAGAATATTTCCAGGAGTTCCAAAATTATAATTCATTTAATGTACGAAAAATTACAAAATTTGTTTGAAACTGCTTTCATAAAACTGGTTAGAACTTTTTTAATATCTCAATAAAGTTGATGGACCTCTTCAAACAATCTATCATTTTAATATTTTACTTAATAGTTTGCTTTTTTCATAAAACAAAACTAAACAAATAGTTTTAGACTATTTTTGTGGGTGGCAATTTCCACTTTTCCACTCACAAAAATTTTATAACAAGCGGTTGAATAAAAATAGTTGAAATATAATATTAACAATGTTTGTTTGGGTGTACCACTGCCAACTTTTCTGGTCAACATGTTGTGCTTTGAAGAGAACTGAGTGTGTGTTCGAAGTTTCATAAGAATAGGTTTAGTATAATTAGTTGGAAAAGAATAGTTACTTTGTGTGGCCGTGGCACTGCCCACTTTTTTAATCGTAATGTAGTATTGTAACGGGAGCTTAATGTGTGTGAAAAGTTTCGTAAGAATCTGTTAAGTAGAAGTATTTAATGAATAAAATGTATTTAGTATAGTATAGGCGTGACTCTGCTCACTTTTCAACAGGACCAATCTGGAAGTGCATCCTTTCAAATAAAGAAAAAGGAAATCCGAAATCGGTTTATAAGTTGCGGACTTCTGACGAAAGACAACATCTAAAGTGCTGGCATGGGCGTGGACGTATCAAATCGCCTCCATTTTTAAATTTAACAGTTTTTATTCATCACAGACCTCACAGTTAAAATTTTATCGCAATATGTCTACTTGAAGTATTTTTGTCGCGCTCCCCATATAAACGAAACCATATTTTTATCGAGTTATCCCATCCTAATTACCCTGAATGAAAATATATATTATACGTACCTGTGTATATTTGAATGGCTAGCTTTAATTACATGGTGATTTCTTGTTGACTGCTGTCCTTAAAGATAGAAGGAAAATAAAATAGCATTTTAAGTAAATACATTTTTCCTAATTCGGTAAAACTGCATATTCTTGCAGAGAAAAAAGGTCGTACTAAATTTAAGTTTTTTTCCACTTACTTTAATTACGAGTCGCAATTAAGAGCTTCAGTACGAATAACCCAACGCCGATCTTAAAACAAGCCGAAAGAGTATTACTTAAGAAAATCAATCATGGAAAAATTTTTGTATTGAAACAAGCCTACGGTAAACGGAACTACCACAAAACAAGTCACGTGACCGGTCCCCAAGTGGTAGGGCCCAGTCCGAGTTCTAACACTTCCTATGAAGCGGACCAGCCACTTTTACATGGGGATGGCCTAGGATGGGTTTAATTGATACTTTGTATGCACCTTGTAACTTGTCTCTGAACTATCTTATGCAGTCCTAATCGGTGTAGAATAATATAGATTATTTGTAAATATTATTCCAAAACTCAGCTATAATTATAGATTAATTTATTTTTTTTTTGTTTCAAAACCAAGTAGAAATTGTATTTTATTTTTAAGTGGTGTCTTTGATAGGATTCGAACCGACAACCTCCTGCATGACAGGCTAGTACACTACCCACTCCACCACATGGGAACTTATATTTCAATATTATAAATGCCAGTTAAGCTGGAGTTAATATCTGAATATAGTTACGGAACAGGCTCCTGAGTTGCATGGCAGTCTCAATGAAGGGAGATAATTAGGCCTTAGATCCAGGTGCATCGAATTTGTTCAGTGCCGTTTACTACAATACTTGCCGGAGTACCAACTAAGTTGACTGAAAATGGTTAATATGCGACCATTTACACAATATCTTTTTCTTTTTTCACCATTCACTACTCCTTATTTTTAGTATCAGTCTCATTTTCTCAAGTCATAGGACGAGTACTTTTGGATCATTTGTCACCAAATTTTCCGCAGGGAAGTTCGTAAAGAATTAAATTAAGCTAAGGATTAAAATATAAGTTCAAACAAAAAACTGTGAGCGACCTTTTTTGTAGCGAACTCAATTTCCTACAAATATATGAGACGATATACTTTTCCAAATAGTAAATACCGAGATATGAAATTTTTTTTCTAATAATAAGGAAAAAATAAAAAACTGAGAGGCGGAGGATGTTGACAAGTCGATGTCTTACTTATATTGGAAAAAAATCATATTTAATTTTTTTATTATTGTTTTCAGTATAAATAAGAGAACGACATCGACTTGTCGACATCGTGGGACAGGTCCTAAGAGCTCATACTTGCAGAGAAATTTTTCGAGGTGTCTACCATCCTATTTTTCAGAGTATAAAGTGAAAAAAACTTTTTGGCCCACTCACTATTTGTATGGTTATTTTGAGTCATATGCATGTATGATTTGACTACAACCATAGTATTCAATCATAGTATGTTGCTCTAAGATTATTGTGGTCTCAACCATATTTTGTCTTTGCATGTGCATACAGCTTTGAATTGCGTGCACGATGATGTTGGACGTTTGTTGTTTGTTAGATGATGGAAGACTCTACCAAATAATCCACCATCGTCCATCCGTTCTTGAACTTTGATTTGATCCTTACTTTAATCTGTACTTATAATAATTTTGAGCCCGATTCATAATTTGGGAACCACTGCGATAGTCTTCTAACCTTTTGGTTAAATGTTAGTTGTACATGGCCCAACTGCCGTAATAAGTTTTATTCGAACCGGCATTTCCGCATGCTCGAAATCCAATTTATACCTTTGGTTTCTAGGGAAAAACTGACTAGAGTTCTTTGTAAAATCATTTCCTTCGCTACGATTTTTATTGCATCAACGCAAATCGATCCAGCCCAACATATTACATGTTCTGGCAATCGCATCTCTCATAACATTTGCGATTGTGACTTCAACTCTCAAGAGATGTGTTCTGTAAATCGCAAGACTCTTGGCGTTATCAAATGGCAAGATTCTTGCCCAGGTCAACTCGCAAGAGTATACTGAAGTGAACTAATGTGTTTAATCTAAAGTAAGCTTTAAAGAAACAATAAAATTATGAATAAATTAAATTGAATATTTGTTTTTTTACTTTAATGAAAAGTAGTAACTTTTCCTTACAATTTTTATTAAAAATATGATATAAAAAATGTTTTCTTAAGTCTGTTTATCCCTTGTTGCCTTATGCACTGGCGATTTCAATAAATAGCTGATCTTTTTAAAATGGCAAATTGCAAGCAAAACGTGTCAGTCTCAGAACAGGCGAAAGCAGATTTGGAAATCATTCGCTCTATTTTAGCTCTCTACTATATGAAAACTAATCATATTTTTTCCTTTTTCTATGTATTTTCTATGTATATTTATACTCTAGTTGTCATATGTTGTTAACCTCTTTTTTTTCTTTAAAGTTATACCAACACAAATGTATAATTGCATATCACATTAATTCTTCAATTGTGTACTTATGAATTGTACACAGTACATTTACACTGGTACAAGTGTTCATTTATGGTATGAATTCTCTATTGTTTGTTGAATAGTATGCGGTATAAGTCCAGGTATGTGCACATGATTACTGCTGTGTTCTAGGAATGTAGTACTTTTGTTTAACAGTAACCAAGTTAATTTGCTTTAAAAAGTGTTGGTTTTTTTCATAAGGTTTGGAAAACACTAACTATTAGCTGTAACAGTACTTAAAATATTTTTGTAGAAAAAAATTGTCAGAAAAAAGCAGTTATATATAATAAAGTTTAAAAGAGTTTAAATGTTAATGACATGGTCAAAGGATTACTATGAAAAGCCGTAGTCAACTGGTCGTAATGTATGGTTGGCATATATTATATACATATGTGGACGTTAGCTGGACGTTTTTTTTTTATTTTATATGAAATGTAAATGTAATATAGAAAAGATAACTTATATTAGGAAATGCAGTACTCGCTGCAACTAATGATGTTATTTTTTCATGCGGCTCTTTATTTGTATTCCGTAGTTGATTTTTTTTTGTTCATCATCTACTTAACTTATACAATTGACTTTTTATAACTAGAATCATTATCTCAAAAAATACTTAAAATTATGGAGAATTGGAGTTATGCAATAAGTTCGAAAGCTGTTAACGGTTTTTCTACGACACTAGCTTCAATTTATAAAAGGATTCAAGATATAGAAGTTCAGGTTATACACGTTCAACTGTATATTTAAAAGGTCTCTGTTGCACCGCTGTCTGCAGTCAGGAGCGTAAATGCATGTAAGGTTAATTAAAGCTCTTATTTAAAAAATAAAAAAAAATTGTTTTGAAATGTTGGGAAAGGTTTATTTGAGATGGAATCATATATTTGCTAGAGTTTACAGCGTGCTATGATTGTAATTTTTTCGCTATAAATTGAAGTAGTATTCAAAATTTTTTGCAAAAAAAGAAAAATTGCCAGAAAAAATGTAATTAAAAAAAGATAATTAAAAAGGTAATTAAATATGGGTGCCATGGCCAAAGGATTACTATGAATAGAGGTGGTAAACTGATTGTAATGTATGGTTGACACATACTAAATGAATAACCGTTAAGTTAATATTTTTTAAACATCAGTGATTTTTATTTAATATGCTTTTTTCGTATCCGTTGAAAGTATAGTAAAATATTTCATATAACAAACGCATGCATTTATTAATGAAAACTGCTTTAGTATATAACTGTGCCAGACATTATGTGTTAAAAATGAGGAATGAAAACACTGTTGTTACTCTCATCATACAAAATGACGTGTCCATAATTCATGCTGTTGATTTTCCATTATTGCCCGCTATCCTCAAAAGTAGGAATTTTTTTGAATCCCTTGCAGGAGGGTGTTATTAAGACCCCAATGAAAAATATTTTTCGTAAAATTTTACCTCCCGATATATAGTTTTCTTTACATGGACTGGTCGAAAAATCTACCACTGGCTGAAAACAATAACAAAATAAAAAATAATATGATATTTCTGAAAGAAAAAATATTGCTTTATTCAAATGAATTTATTGCACATTTTTATGGTATTCATAAAAACAGCTTATATATATTGCACTTTTTGCATGTAAAAATAATATGTTTCTTACACAATTTGCAGCGCCGATATTTATTTTCAACGCTTCTTATAATTGAGTGTACTTTTACATTGACTCGGGTTTGATTAGGGTTTATATCAACATCTGCACTGTTTAGCTCACTGTCGTATTTTAGAAGTTGTGTTGTAACTTCAGAACGAAAATCAATTTGTGAAAGGGGTTTTGTCTTTTGGATTTTTGCCAATATACAGTTCATCTTCCACGCGTTGACCATTGCGTTACCAAGCGCATTAGCCCATATTGGCCACCACGATTTCTTTCCGTTTATACAGATACGATAATTGGCCACGGCATTGTCATAGAGATCGACACCACCCATACCATGATTATACTCCTGAATTGCTTTTGGCTGTGGAAATGTAATGGATTTTTTCTGCTTACGGCAATAACGTTTAACATTAGCCATTGGTTCAGCGCAACAACAATATTTCTTTTTAAGTATCGAGCAACTGGTCAAATTCTCCACAATTACTTTTTTTAGATTCTTTAAAATTTGCGTTCATTCAATAGACACATGAGATGATAAGAAGAAAAGAAAATGTCAAAAAAAATATGTGACAATCGGGATCAGGTATGTTTGCCAGTAAGTTTGAGCCCCGAGACCAATGTCCTTATCGTGTGGCGTGGCTGAACCACAATATAAAATACTGTAGAATAAATATCCTCTTTCAAAGCACATGCACCATGATTTAAATCCAAAACGGATTGGCTTCCCCTTAATGAACATTTTGCACGAGTGTCGCCCAAAATACCGGATCAGCTGTTCATCAATTGATACAATATGGCTAGTGGGCGAACTTTGGCAAATCGATCTGTTTTGTCTAAATGACTATTATCTGATAGATGTAAATATCTCTTAATGGTTCTGAACCGATTGGAACTCCCGTGTCGGGCTTAGTAGACCAATAATGATCTATATGTGCTAAGGTATGATACCCCCACAAGTATAAAATTCGAATAAATCTACGCAGTTCAATAGGTGTAATACTGGCTGTAGCATTGTTCGGATTTGCATATGTATTTGAAAAATTTGTGATATCCAAAAATATGGAATTATCAAAAATATAAAGAAAAAATTTCAAATGGAGAATATAGAATATATAAATGACTATGTAAATACAAGAATCCAAAAGAGACAAAGCGGACCAATTTCTCACCGATTTCTAAAAAAAATGTCTTCCATTTTAATAGCTGCATTATTTGTTGGCTTTGTCGTGTAGCTAAAGTTTCTTGGCTTTCGCCATATAGGTATAGCAATATCTGATTTGTTTTTAATGCTTCCCCTTTCCATACCATTATTGCGTGAGTTGGATGTTGACGGCTCTTCAATTGTGCTTCCATACCCATCACCCAATTTCTGTATATTGCCTCCATCAAGAGAATACTGTAATTCTATACTACCAGCAACTTCTTTCATTAGGTTATCATTGTTGTCATTTAGATTAATTTTATCGTCGTCCAAATCTTCTTCATCAGCTATAAATCCTATAGTTGCTGGTGGAATATAAACGATATCTACATCTTTGGCTGCCGTAATAGCTTGGTCTTCCTCGTCATCTGAGATCATTTAAAATATTAATTATTTCAAACACATTTACTGCCTTATAAATTGGCATTGTAAAATATTGTAAAATTAGTTTTCAGCACAACTGTTTGGATTCACCTTCGTACACTTACTGACATTTTATCACAAATATTTCTATAACTAAAGTAAATCAAAATAATCTGGGATTCCCCTGACTAAAATACGCGATATATTACTTAGCAATAGAAAACTTTCAAAGAAGTATTGCCAGATTTATTATGAAAATAACAGTTTTGAAATTAAAAAAAATTTTTTAATTATATTGTAGGGCTCCCGGCCACTGGTCGATTTTTCGACCACGAAAGATTGTGCGCATTTAAGAATAAGAAAAGGTGTCAAATGTTAATTGATTTTCGTCGATTCTTATAATACAGTATTTAGGCTCTAAAAATAATGAAAAATAAGAAACAAAAATTTCAATTATTACATATATTTTTTAATTGGAAAAAAGTGCTAAAAATGTTCTTTTCTAAATCCTCTTACCAAAATTTTTTTCAAACTATTTAGAAAATCAGTTCACTACAGATATTTTAAAAATTAGTTCAGATTTTATTTTTGTGAAAACAGATCAAAAAAAATATAGTAAACTTTTGAGATATGCGCTCACAAAGTTACTGGTCGAAAATTCGACCGGTGGCATATAATGGGTTAAGAAAGTATGAATGTTTCCAATCTCGAGATTAAATTTATAACGGTTTTAGAATACTTGCATTTGCTCCTCTTATTTCGCATATCAAATTTTTTAACAATTATATAAATTATAATTTCTTTTTTGTTGTTGTCATCAGTGTTATGTACTGAGCATTACGCTATTTTAGTACGCTTCATTGATCAGTTTAATTATTGAAATTATATTAACAACATGCACTAAAATAACAGCGTATTTTGTTACTTCTAAATTTTTAAAAGTTTTGAGAACTGTGTTAAATAGTATTACATTGCAAAATATTTCATCAATCAATATGTATTGAGTGTTATCCAAATTTTTTTAATACAATTCAAATTGTTTAGTGTATAAGTACAGAGTTCATGTTAAACCTCATCGAAGATTATACATCTGAATTTTTATCAATTTAAAATATAGAGTGTGTTCTGAAATTATATTGAATTCATCAGAAATGTATGGAGCGTTGCGTTAGAAAATTTTTTTATTATACTTTACAAATTTCATGATGTAAAAAAGTTAACAGCAGCTGAAGGTTAGAAACGATGTAGAGAACAATATCTGTTGCCTAATTTCTGATTTGCTTTAAAAAAATGTTTCTTCTACCTCTCTCAGGCGCTGATTCAGCTTGAGATTTTTCAATTGAAACATACTACTTTGAAAATTTTCTTTTAGAAACTCAATAGAAATTAGGTATATTTTATTGGTCCCCAATGTATTAGGTAGGTCTTATTTTAGTACGAATAATTATTTGGAATTAACATAACTTTTAACATTGCTGGTCAATTTGATTAAAGTCAGTTTTATTTGAAAAAAGGCTAAGTCTGCTTTTGGCTCATGTATAAATCTCTGTAAAGAGCTATTTTAAAAGATACTAATTTTGTATTTCTCCATATAAACCAAAGTCAAAATTAAACAGAAAAAGCTAAACTTCATTACAATCAAAAAGGACCACTGAAAAGTTTTCCCAATTCAGACAAAACATTTTGCTAAATGCGCAAACTTTTTCACTGAAAAAAAATCTTGAAAAATTTTTATTGTATTTCATAATGACAAATTCACACAAAAACATTTACTGAATCTGATTTTTTCAAAATCAGTAAAACAATTTAAAATCAAAAAAATTTGTTATTAAAAACGGACTATTGAGAGATTTTTGTAAAATTGAAATCAAACTTAAAAGCGAATTTCAATCAAATGCTTGACTGAAAATATCATTTGAAAAAAAATTTCCGCAAAAATATTCCAAGAATAACCGCGAAAGATAACGTAACGCTCAATACACAAAACTGTTAAAAAATCTAAAAATATAATATTATTTCATGATTCATTGAATGGGACAAAAACTATAATATCAACCCTACCATCTCATATTTATATTAGTTACATTGCACAGTGGTTAGTGGCAAAACAAAATGGAAATAATTCAGTATCTTCGTAACTGCTGAAGCCAGTGACATGAAATTTTACATCGGAACATCGGAACATTGGAACATTTGTGTAGATTATTATTCAATTTTTGGTATAATTTTGCGACTATAGACAACTTCACATTTAAAAAATACATCGCCAAATTTGCAAAAAAATTTTTGCAAGGCCTGTAACTTTTGAACTATCGGAGAGAAACCGTAAGTGAGAAAAATGTAGGCCTTTCATAACAGATTCCAAAATGGGAAAGGAATTGGAAATCGGATAAGAAATGTAGTTTTGTGCGATTTTTTTAAAGTTTGACATACCCGAGATTACCAATTTTGGGAACCCCTAGACCCCCTCTTGAAGGAGCCAGCACCCAAACTCTTCAAACTTAAGACGGACAACACACACCTCAGCTATAACCATGTAAAATTTCATGTCACTGGCTTCAGCAGTTACGAAGATACAGAATTATTTAAATTTTTTTTTGCCACAAACCACTGTGCATAAACTCAAAATAAGTGAGAATTAAACTTAACATAATTAAAAAAAAAATTATTTCGCTCTATATATTATATTTATATATTTATATATTTATATATAATATTTTTCACATCTATTAGAAACTCAAATATAAAATATTCATCCGCTTTTGTTGATGCTTTTAAAGTAGAAATATTTTTTTTGACATTCTTGGATTTCATGTCTTTTAAATATTTATGAAAGAAGAAAAACTCTAACAGAAGTAAAAATTAAGAAAATATTACAATATTTAAAATCATTGCTGAAGACTTGTTCGGTAAAATATTTCAAAATTAACATAAATTCACTTATCTTATCAATTATTTACTTTCATAGTTAAGGGTTTTTATAGTGAATTTTTTGAAGGTTTTTAATAAAAACTCATTTGACTGATGATAATTTTTTTTGGCATTAACTTTTTCAAATTGTCATAAAAATCGACCATTTGAGCAAAGCATTAAAATTGATATAACAAAGCATTACGTAAACCTTATGTACATCAGTTTTTTTTTTCTGCTTTACTTTCATAGTCATTTGAATTGATGATGAACGTAATCTTTGTCTTCATCAGCATTCATAGCAATTTGATTTGTGCTACTTGACCATGACAAACAGTTTGCTTAAAAACAAATCAATAGACCGTCAAAAAGCTAGTCAGTACTCCATCAATTTTAAATAATTGAAAACAATAAAGCAAGTACAAGAACTAAAGTGCGTTTCTATGCATTAACGAAGTTACTTACACAAAGTAACCAAAAACAACTGAAACTTCCAAAGAAGTGGTTCTTTACACAAAATATTTCAGCAGTGAAAGCTTAAGAGAAAGTAAGTTTACAATTTTGTTTCAAATATAGACATAGAAATCAACTCTATAAAAAATATAGACATAGAAATCAACTCTTTGCAAGCTAGCTGTCACAGTGGTTCCTATTGCAAAATTAATGGAAATAAATCTGTATCCTTAAGACTTGTGATCCAATTGCAAAACGATGTATATAAAAACGAAAAAATAAAAATTTTTTAAAGCTGTTAAAAAGTTTTTAAGTAGGCAAAGAAAATGCAGTTTATTTCACTAAGAAATCTTTTATAATTTCAAATATATTTGGCTTTGAGTTTTAAAATTTCTTTTTTGGCCTTGACTTTTTTTATTTCGTAAATATCGCCGGATAAATTGCGAAAATTCTCTACAAAATATTTTACGATTGGTAATACAATCAATGACGATGTAAAAATTTTGTTTAACTATCTCAAATCATGTAGTCGCGTAAAAAACCAAAGTTAAGTCTTTGAAATGAGAGTGAAAAATGATTTATTACATGTTTCTACAAAGCGAGTATAGTTCGAAACGATTGAGTAGCACCCGGGCGAGTACATCAGAAAATGAGTTTTTTGAATACGTTCGTAGGATTTACGTATTGTTACGTTTCTAGTTTTATATTGTCAAGGTAAATTGATAGAAAAATTGTTTTAAACTGAAATGTTATATGGAATATTAAAATGTTCATTGTAGTGATGCAGTCTTATGAAACAACAAAATTAAAGAGCAAAAATCTTTACTAGACATCGCAATTTCCGTGATGTTGAAATTTGTTAGCGGATTTATGGTTTTATTTACAGGATTAGTAATTTATTTAATACTTTTTAAAATGTTTCATGAACTTATAGTTTTTTCGCTTTCTTTCCGAGTTTTTTTAAATTATGAATACCTTTAGCAATCTAAAATCAATTTTAGAGGATGTTTCCAGTTTTGCAACTTCTTGCGAATTTTCGCAATGTTCGTGATTAAAGCCAATTTTTGGCAAGTTTTCATCTTCTTTACAGTTTTCCCGACTCTTAAACAATATTAGACTTAGCTATCATGCCACTGTTGGGAAATTTGTGCGAATTTTCACCACTTCAGCGATTTTTACAGAATTTTTTAAAATTATGCAATTTTGCGCGAATTTTCGCTATTTTCGTAATCTTTCCAAAGTTTTTGACTATTACATTTTTAGGGACTTTTAGTCAATAGTGCGCTTTGAAGTCTTTAATATTCTAGCAATTTTTGGCGAATTTTAATCATATTCGCAATTTTTTCGGAGTGCTTGACAATCTTTGCAGTTTTAGCGAGTTTTAATAATTTTTCCGCTTATTTCTAATATTGAAACTTCTTGTGAATTTTCGACATATTGACGGTAGGCGTTATTTATTCCAAGTATTTTGCCTTTTTAGAGTTTGAGCGACTTTTAATCAATTTCGAACCTTGATATCGATGTTTGCATTTATGAAGTTTTCTATGCAGATAACTATAATTTTGCGAGGGATCTTTAGCAGCTCTTGTGCAAGCTTTTATAATTGGTTCCCGTTCTATACCTTATATTTTCTTTAATACTTCAAAGTACTTCGAATCGTTACCAAAACTTACGACAATTGGTATAGCGATTTTAAATAGACAACACAAGACAACATCGTTTTGTGTCCACCCACGATGGCAACTACAAAACTTCTAAAAAAAAGGTTACTATTAGTGGATCAAAGTTTTCCAAATTGAACGTTTTTAAATAGAGTCGATTTGCAGAACAGTCAGGAATGTAAATTCAAATTATTATGAAGAGTGGACTGTTAGAATACTCAATCAGATTAGTAGAATTATCAGTACTACAGATTTATATAGGCCGCTTTACCACTTTTGAAATAGAATGCAGAAGTTTTTTGTAAATTGTTACATTTATTTAAGTTTACCGTTGTTTTTGGTTAGCTCAAAATTTTCTGTACCTGATTAATCGAACACTCACAAAGCTCTCATTTTTTCTTTGTTTTTGCTTTGATGGACATTGCATCATCAAAGCTGTTTTGTTTTTATACTAGGGATAGGTAAAAAATATCGATATATCGATATATATCGTCGATACTTTTAATTTCAATATATCGATATATGGATAGTTTTTTCCAAATATATCGACAGTATCAAATTCGATATATTTTAGCATTGGTTTTGTTTTTTCGTGCAATTTTTAAACAAATTTCGGCACAGTCTAACTAAGTCTTTTGCTTGATTTATAATATTTTGTCTATTCGAAAAATTATCATTCTTTGAGTGTAATTTTGTTGATGTATGTTCCATGAAATATTGGTGGAATAGTAAGGGTATTAGAAATTAACTCTTTCCAGCTAAATTATTTATAGGAAAGGTACTTTGTTTTGTTTTATTAAAAAAAAATTGGGGACTACGTATGAATTATCATTATTGAACAAATATCGATATTTCGATATATCGATATTTTTTATTCGATATATATCGATGCCGATCGATATTTAAAAATATATCGATATATATCGATATATGTTTTTCACTTGCCCAACCCTATTTTATACTGGTTTTCTTAGTTCACTTTCTTTGCTAATAGTTCTAAAGAATGGACTTCAAAAATTACCGCTGATGAAATTTTAAATAGATTAAATCATGCAATATATTTTTTTTACAAAATTAGTCCCTTAATAATAAAATTCACATCGAGTTTTTCGAATTTGTCTACAAATTATATTAAATATATTTAAAAAATTTATTATTTGAATTATTATCATAATTTTATTTTAAATGAAATTTATTAGCTGGTGTTTAAGCATTGTCTATATGCATTTCATTGGTGCTTTACCAAATCGTCTATAGACTTATACAATGCTTAAACACCAGCAAATAAATTTCATTTTATATATTAAATATATTTAATACAATTTGCTTGGCTTTTAATTGCTAGCAGCCCACGCAAAAAGTTGGCCAGGGGAGCACATTTTCTCAAAATAGCCAAATTTTCAGACGCATTTTATATAACTGCATGAAAATTTTTTACTCTCCGCATTGAGCATATTGAGCAGTGCACTGCGCGTTGCGAATATTGAGCGGTGCACTGCACATGCTCTTTTTTATACTAACAGTGGTTAGTTTGAGTTTACTCACTACTGCAACATACGTCTTTCGTAGTGACATAATTTTAAGACATTTGGATTTGTATCTTTATATCGTCCTTCTTTACTGTTTTATTATTGATCCCATATAAATATGATACCTCTAGACGAGTCAAACTTTCGGACCGGAACCGGAAATATGTACCGCACTACTGACCTAACTTCTGGTCCGGGCCCTAAAATGGAAGTGCGAACTGCACTATCGACCCAGCTTGCGGTCCAGACCGGAACCAGAAATATTAACAGCACTACTGACCCAATTTCCCGCACAGACCGTAACCGAAAATATTAACCGCACTACCGACCCAGCATCTAAGCCCGGACCCAACTTCCGGTCCAGATCAGAACCGAAAATATGAACCACACTGGATTCGGAAGTTGGGTCAATAGCAACTTCCGATCCAGTCCAAAAATCGGAAGAACGAACTGCATTACCAACCCATCTTTCGGTCTAGCCCATGCAAAAATATTGGCGCGGCGCAAGTGCAATCATAAATTGGCTTCGCAAAAAGAGCAACGTAAAAATAAACATTTTTACTGTTAAATAATCAACCCAAGTTTCGTAAAATAAATGGGTTTAGCTTTATTTTTAAATGTTAAAGGCTTACGGCGGTATGCAAAAATACTTCAAGTAGCTTTACCATGCAATGTTGAGTAAAGTTGTATTCTAAAAAATTATTATATCAAAATTTTAAAGTAGCACACACGTTTGTTAAGTAGTCTTAAGCAGTCTTATATGGGCTGTATGCAAAAATACTTAAAGTAGCTTTTCCAAGCAATGTTGAGTAAAGTTACATCCTAAAAAAATGAATATATCAAAATTTTTAAAGTAGGCACATATGTTTGTTAACATTATTTTAAGTTGATATTTCCAAAATGTGTATTTTTTACCTCAAATATTTTTGTTAATACAGCACATATTGATTCATGTTACTTCTGAAAATGAAGCTTGAAGTCTTAGCTCTTAGCTTAAATTTATTATTTGTTTCATGTGATGGAAAAATTCATAGAAAAATTCATAAAAAATATTTAAAAAAAATACAAATATAAAAAAATGCTTTAGTGATCTATATAAAATCAAAACAAATTGAAAAAAGCTCGATATTCAAATACTCATTTCATTCGAATAAAAAAAATTTTGTAAATTCTTCTATGTTCATCACTTATACTTCAGAGAAATACTTATATGCTCTAACCATGTCAGAAGCTCATATTTTTTGAATTATGTTGTGTTACTTCAGAATAATAAAAAGTTATTTAATAAAATAAAAAGTTATTTGACTACTCGAATGAAATCGTATTCGTTTTTTTACATCATAAACTATGAAGTTGTTGTTGAACATGGTGGTGTTACCAGTGTTTATTATTAAATCACAAAATAATTAAAGTTGTCTTTTGCATATAATTTATTAACAAAGTTATGTTAGCCTTAAAGTGCTTGGTAAAATGACCTCCTGGTTAATAGTCTAGCTACACTAATAATAGTCCACTACACTATTCATTTTAAGTAAATATTCATATATTTTAATTACAATTTCAGCTTATTTTACGTACAGAATATTTTGAGTGTTTGTGTGTGCGTTATTTTTTGTATGTACTCTTTTGGTACTTATACCATCAACAACGGACAACATTGAAAGCAACCCAAAATCCTTATTAATGTGTAATTGGTTTTTTGTTGAATGTTAAAATCAGTTAAAAATAAGACTGCTTAAAATTTTAGATGTTTATTCATTTAAAAATGACTGCACAGAATACTTCTTAAACAAAGTAAAATTCCGTTATTGTCATAATATTGTGAGTAAGTAAATACTCGATATATAGTCTTTCAGTTATTGTATGAAAGTAAGCGATTAATACATAGTAATTTACGCGACTCGATTGTTTGTGCTTTAAATATTTCAGATAAGAAACAGACCATACCTTTCAGGACAGCATCGATGATACTTGATACGTGCGCATCTTTAATGCATTTAAAGGAGAAATATAAAAGATTGTTTTGCATCAAAAGAGAATTCCCTCCAGTCGGAGATCACAGACAAAACACATGCTTTTTAAAAAGCGCGATTAGCAGGAGACCAATAAATCTCGCTTAAAGATCGGCTTTCGGAGAAGTATTAGTGTTTTGCTTAAAACCTTTAAAATTAGACGTATATATACTGTACATTCCGTATAATTATGTCATTGAAGCTATGTATTCTCAAATTAATATACTATTAACTAATAATATCAATCTTAATGTAAAAACATTATTACAAAATGACCAGAACAGAAACTTTTACTTACGCAACACTTACATTTACATAATAACAACAAAAAAAGAAATAAATAAACAACAACATATTCACAATAATTCCAAAAAGCCCCGCATATAACAAATTATTGCTGTTGTTGTATATTAGCTGCATGCTGTTGATATTGCTCTGGGGGCAATTTTGTATGTGATTTATAGACCAACATGAAACACTTAATGTGTTGCACATTATTAACACAAACAGATACAAAAACTTACTACTACCAGACACACATTTTCACATAAAAGACCCCAGTTATTTATTTGAAAAATGTCGGGGTAAATTCACTGATGAAAAAAGGGGTGGAGGGCGATGTGAAAGAAAGAAATAGTGACAAAGAAAAATATATTTTTTTTCGTAAAACATCGATATACGTTAGCCCTGTCAATTTAGTTAACGTGAACTGTTAATATACTTTAGTGCTCTTTCACACATTGGCATACAACTGAAGACTTACATATACATACATATATATTTATGAACATGTCCTCACACACACACGCACGCATGTAAGTAAACTCAAGGAATGTTTTATACATTATATTGGCATATGGCAAAATGTTACGTATGCTTTGTTATTTATTTATTTTTTTTGCTGTGACTGTTTAGGTTATTGTAAATTTCCTGTAATTATAGAATTAGTAGAGAACTAGTAATATTTGTTAACCTTCAAGATTCATTTTCGATACCGACTTGTTAAATATTAAATTTCCTCGTTTTTTTTTTTTTGAAAAATTTTTTTTTAAATATTATATCTTAAGGCGCAAGAAGCCTAAAAATTCATTTAAAGAAAATCATCTTAAGTGACATTTTTTACGTGATAACAATAAGTATTAAGTATGATAAGATAACTTGACATCTAAAAGTTAATAAGTCTGAAAGCTTAAGTATCTAAAAACTAATCAGTCTGAAAGCTTAAGCATAAAAAAATATGTCAACTCGCCAACAAGATTTGGTAAGATATAAATTCACTTATTCACAAATTTAATTTAAATTCAAAAATTTAATTTAAATTTCCTTCAATTCGCCAATCAATACTAAAATTATTATATTGTAAAACGTGATATACTAAAAGTCAAGATGTCTAAAAGCTAAGGAATATAACATGATTGAAAATGAGATCCATCAGGAATTTAGGATCTAAGTTCGTTACTTATCCACATAAATTTTTAATTTTTATTGTAGACTATTGCGTTCCAAGACCTACTCTGCAGCAAAATTTTTAGATCACGAATGTATCAAAATGGTTCAAACAACCGGCGACCGGCTGGCCGACAATGTCCACAGGAAGTTTATTTGCTGGCATGCGAAGCGTTGTAACGAAATTATACAAAATTTTAAAATAAACGTTGCAAGACTAGCTTGCAGACCATATCCATCTAGTTTGATGCATGACCAGTTGAGTAGTTTTTCTTTTCCGAAGTCTTTGAGTACGGATTCTGTTAGATTGTCTTAAGAGAAACTGTAATCCGCAAATATCGTGCATGATAAGTTTCGAAATTTCCTTAAGTATTCGTAATGAAAGTCTCTTTTACGACTAGATGGCCGACCGGGAATTTGAAACGCATTTAAGTACTCACACAGACGAGACACATACACTCACGAACACAGACTAGTATGCAATACGCATGCAGTTTGGACCTCGCGAGTCGCGACATGTACAAGGGACGATGGTTGGCAATAGGTACAAGCTGATGAACATGTGCGTAGCAGCAGCAAGTAAAGATGATAACAAGAAGTAGCTTTGCTATTCTCAAGAATGTGTTCTTGCTTTTCCACTTCATGTAAACTTTTCGTATACGAATATATTTGTGTAGACAAAATTTTTATTTAATGCTACAAAATCGTTGCTTACATAATTCAACAACTATGAGCATTCTGAAAGTTTTTGATATCAAAATAGATAATTCTTATGTATTTTCATCTGCTGACTTCAGAAATCACCATAAAATTTCAGATTAGTTCTAGTCTTAAAGATATAGTGACTTTTATATAGTCTGATATTATAGCTTTTTTCAGTTTTCGCATCAAATTTCCGGAGGCGTCCTCAAAATCATAAAACAATTTATCTATAATCACAATCTATACACAATATCTTTCTTTCGATTGCAATTTCGCTAATGTGAATTCCAGGATACATTAATGGTATTGCAAGGATATTGGAAAAAGGAACCATCATGATTTGAAAGTACTATAAAAATAATAATATAAAACTTAAAATTTAAACAGTGTTTTTTATTAGCATACAAAAGAACAATCTTTGTCACTTATTTCTAAGCAATTTATTTCTTCACGTACTCTCTACTTTGAAATTTTAATGAAGCTTAACTTCCTATCGCTTACATCCCTTATTGTATTAAGCTTTCATAACGAAACTGTGTGTATCATATTTGAGAACTGATTACTGTAATAGAGACTTCTACATAGTACACGCATATAATGTATTAAAGGACTTCACAAGTACTACCTGTTGTATCGGTTGTATGTGCTAAGTTTTGTTTTTCACTTGCATCTTATTCGCATAATTTTGGTCTGAAAAATAAGAAAAAACTATTTATAAGTTAAAAAAAAATTGCACATACAACAAGCAGTTAGTAAGCCTTGTGAATTCCATTATTGTTTATCTGTACATTCTACTTATTGTATATAATATATCTTTTCGCATGAACTTATATGTATGTTTCCATGTGTGTTTGCAATCAATTGAAAACAATAAATTTTATTTTGCCATACAATCACAAAACCATGCCAACCATTTACAATACGATTTGACATACACAATTGCGTTTGGTTAATATATATAAAAAAAATCAATCACACACCGACTCACACATTCATTTGTAGTAGGTAGTAAAATGAGAATATAGCGAACGGTAAGATTGAAACGATAATAAAGAAAACAAGAAAGAGAAATTTTTATTATACATATGTATTCTTATTCCATTTGTATTCTTAAGTTTGTATTTTATAACTCATCTGTTCACTGTTAACAATATATATCCTGACACATTGTGTACCAAACAATAATGTAGAATAATTTCCGATTTCCTAAAAAATAAGTATATTGAATAAACTCGCACTCAGATTGAGAAGACAAGAAAATGAATGAAATAAAAGAACAGAAGCATACCTTTAAGTCAGGAAAGATACATATCAGGGTAAATATCTGTAAGTGATTCCAATACGATTTCCTTGTTAGCAAAAAAAATAAAAATAAAATAAAAAATTATAAATAAAAAGTTGAGACAAAATATCAACAACAAGTACCATGTATATAAAACAAAGAAGGAAAAAGTTACAAAAACATTTAAACGCAATCCTAAAACGACAGCACTAAGTACAAGAATTTGTTTAAAAAGATTAAACAACATTGGAGATAAACGGCAAAGTATTAAATGTTTACAATGTCGATTTGGTGGTTTATAATAAAATTAAAAAAAAAAACTTAAAATAATTCCTTAAGAAAAATATTTTCGTAAATGTAACTTTAAGTTGGTTTCCATTGAAATAATAATTTTAGCTAGATGCAATTTTCTGCTAGTAATCAAATAAGAAAAGAAGAAATATTTTTTTTTAAGACAAAAAATTTATTATCTGATATAGCACGCACGCAGTTTACAAATTTAGGTAAAAATTTCATTTATTAACTCAAGAATCGGTAAAAAATATTCAACTGTCAACAAAGTTTTCTTAGACTAAATTTCTATGCTCTCTTGTCCTCAGCATCTATTTATGTGATATCCTGATGGAAAGGGGCGTTAGCTTTCGGAGACCGTAATTGAGCTAGCTCATTTCCTAAAAACAGATAAAATTTTAAAAATAATGCCGTTACCAATATATGAGTTTTTGAATATTATAAATGTAATAATGTATTTTGGCGTGAATGAGCTTTAAAGCTTGGCAATACAGTGGACTACGGCAATAGGTTGGAAAAAATCTGTTTTTAAGTTGTTTCGGAGGTGAATACAGAGATAATTCCATTTGTAAAGTGTGGTGAACATGTGTAAGCGGTGATACCAACTATAATCTCAAAATATACAAAATTTGTGCAAACATATTCTATTGGCTCTACTAAAAATTTTAGTTAAGGTACCTTTTCATCAGGATCATCAAGTATGTTTTTCTAGGTAGCAATTTTCATAAGCATTTTGTATTTATATGAATGATACTGATATGTTTTGAAACCTGAATAAAATTTTTTGTAAGTTAAAATGATCCGCTGTACAAAATAAGTGTTGGCGAAAATATTTAAGTTTTATTTCTGACTTGTTTTATAGGCAGTTTATCCAGTTCCAACAAGATTACTTATTGCAATCGTATATAACTACACTGGTCTGCAAAAAGAAATTTCTTCGAGCCTTTAAATTAAAATACATATGTGGAATATAAAAATTTTAATACGCTAAATCCAAATCCTGTTTCAGTTTTTTCCTATCACGTACAACTTTTTTTAGTGGGTTTGACTAATATTTCCACTAGGTACATCAGTATATATGAAACTAACTCGAAAACGCTTTGTCCTACTTAAATAAATATACCACTTAAATTATATAGGTGATTCGAATTCGTATGCTTTTTTGTGTCCGTTGAAAGTATAGTAAAATATAACATAAAAAAACGCATAAATTTCAAAATGAAAACTGCTTTGGCATCATTTAGATAGTATATAAATAAATCTACATAAAATTTTTCGTGTAAGACTGGCTATTATGTGTTAAAAACGAAAACGCATATACTATTTACACTTTCTTCATACAAAATAGCGTGTCCGTAATGAATGCTGTTGTATGAATTTGTCCAAAAACGGGAGAAAATTTATGGTGGTTTTAGAATATTTGCGTTTGCATATTTTTTCACATATAAAATATTTGAAAATTTTTAAAAATTATAATTTTTTTAATTGTTTTTGTCCGCTGTGTTGTGTATTGAACGTTACGCTTCTTTAGTATGCTTCACTAATCAGTTTATTTATTAGAACTACATTAACGACTTACACTTAAACAACATCATAGGTTTCTATTTCTTAATAACTAAAAGTTTTGTGAACTTTGTTAAACGTTTCATCAATCAATCATGGTTTGTATGCAAAAAAATGTATTGAGTTTTATCCATATTTTTTAATATAATTGAATTTTTTTTTTTTGAGCAGCTTATGTTGTTAAAATACATCGAAGATTGTACATCTCAGTTTAAATAAATGCAAAATATAATGTGTGTTCTGAAAAATTATTGAATTCGTATAAAAACGTATTGAGCGTTACGTGAACAATATTCTTAAATAGAATTTATCTATAAATTTTAGGACGGCATTAGAAGTTAACAGCAGCGGAAGAGTACAAACGATAAACGATATAGAGAACATTATATGTGTATAACTTTCTGATTAGCTTTGCAAACATTTTTCTTCTACTGTACTAAGCGTTGTTATATTTTCGAAGAATGTAGGAATGTAGGTAGGTTGTATTTATGTCGTCTTATGAGAAAGAAGAGTATTATGTGAAAGAAGAGTTAGCCTAATTTCGGCTAATTTGTAAATGTTTGTAAGGAATTATTTTAATATAAAAAAAATGTTTTTTTTTTCGATGTGAGCCTAAGTCAAAATTTAAAAACTGATCATAACTTTTAATTTAGTCCTGCGATTATTATAATTTTTTTGTTTTTAGAGAGTAGAAGTACAGTGCCATCAAACCGTATACTCCATCCATTGAATGAGGCTAAAACATATTTCTATGAGTGACATTGGTAAAAAAAAAAAACACACACACCCACAAAATGTCATATATATATAAAACTTTTTCATATTTCTAGCTATTTTGGAGTTATCCAGCAATCAGCGAGGAAAAATTAGTTATTTCATGCAAAATTAAACATTTCTTTTCGTTTTCAAAAACTCATAGAAAAATGTATAGGGCAAAAGTATAACATTTTGATAATTAATCAGAAAGCTAGGTATACTAAGAAAAAAATAAGCCTTAAATCATTAAAGTCGATGTACAAATGTTTTATTCAGTTTTATTCACAAGGGAACTTAAAATAAAATTTTACTGTTTTATGTTAACTGCGACTTTTTTTTTAATTTTGCAAAAAAGTATTTGTCGCGCTATTTTGTGAATAACTGCGAAACAGTTAAAAATATAAAAAAAAGTTTTAATGGATGAATGAAAGGTAATTGTATATTTCGTACCTTCTAATGGTTTATTTGTTCAAACCGGATAAGCCGTTCTCGTGTTATGGTGAAATATACTGATGTATCTACTGGAAATATTAGTCGTGACCATTTAAACAAGTCTGTGCGAAATTTTATCTCAATTAAGCGCTTTAAATCATTAGTGATTAAATGATTCATAAATGATTAAACAAACATTAATTTTAATAAACTTGTATGAATATTGGGGTAATATTTCACATATTTTTATTTAAAGGATATTTTTTCTGCAGTATAATAATTTTTAAAGTAAAAGGAATTTTGGCCATAGCCCAGTAAAATTACTTAATTGAGTTTTTCTTTTCGTTAAATGTATGCAATGTTTTTTTTCTTTTTGTATATTTACAAAAATGTAAAAAAGCTATAAAAAAAAATTGGAATTAAAAAATATTCAGCATGGCTGACTGTTAATAACAACCCTGGAAAGCATATGCTTACTGGTTACTGGTGGTCTAAGAAGCCCGTTGTTCATTTCAAAGCAACAAAAATCCTTATATTTAGGGAGTTCACAATGTAAATTGTGAATTCCCTAATTGTTAATTTCGTGTTACGCAACAGTACTTTTAATATAAATTTCAATGTATTAGAGTATGACATACCTTCAAGGTTGTTGCGGGTAAAATTAAAAATGAAACAGTATATGAATCAAATGCAGTATATTGTAATAGCAAACCAATATGTTGGTAGGTTGGATTGCATTTCGGGTCTTAATTTGTAATAAAGTCAGGACAAATTTACTATACCTCAGAAGCTAATATCTGATTAGAAATACAAAAATTTGTTCATATGACATTAGAAGCACAATATGCCTGCACTCCAGTATTCAGTTGTTAACATTGTTAACTTTAGAAAAGCAGGAAGAATAAAAGAATGTACGCACATACATATGTGCGTACAAATTATTTCAAGCTTATGTATCTGCCGTATTATTGATATTCGCACTAAAAGAACGTTTGGTAGTAGCAGTAGGTGACATTTCATATCCAGCAAAACCATTTACGGCTCCCCCAAACACAAAGTATAATTTCATCATTTATATTGTTATCAGTAGATGGGTTGTACTTTACTTTTCCCTCTGTACAAGAAAGTTGGGGACGATGCAGCGTACATTAATTCTGGAAAACCCAAAAAGACAAAACTAAGAACTGATTTGGCTTAAGGATATATTTTAAGGTATCAAAAAAATTTTTTTCTTAAGAAATTAGTTATTATGTTAACAGATGCATTATGTTTGAAACTAATGTTTTAAGGGAATTTAATAAAACCTATCAATATTAAATTAATTTTAATTTAAGCTACATATATTTAAGCATTAACATATGTTTAAATATAAGTCTCTTGGGATAACAAAAAAATTTAAATATTTCAAAAACATTTTCATTTGTTTGATTTATTATAAAAATGAAATTATAACCAACCAAAGCTAAACTAAATAATCAAATTTGTATACACAAAATTATTGTGTTGTCTACACTTATTTATGTACAGTGGATTAATTAAATAATAAGTTTTTAATGTTTGTATAGAAAAGAAATTATAATAATAATATTTATATTTCTCCTTCTAGTTAGTAAAACGTAATTTGTAATAGTTGTATAAATTTCTTAATTTTAATATACTTATATCCGGTTTTTTTTATTTTACCACTGTAACCAGACTTTGTACCAACAACAAATTATACACTTGACATGAAATAAACTAAATAAATCAATTTTAAAATTAGTTTCTAATTAGAAAGACAATTTCATTTCGTTTCCACACTTAACCATTTCCCATCTCAAAAACATGAACAACATGCTTTACTTTTACACAGCAACACAATCTATCATGCATACCCAGCAAAAACTTTGCTTGCTGGTAGGCAAAAAAGTATATGAGGACTTAAGTCGTAACTACTTACAATTTGACTCGATAGCTACTTATGTTTGTTTGAGAGAAGTCCAAAAAATAAGGGGTACCCCTTACAAATGTATCTATGTTGTCACAGCAATTAACTAGTTATAAGTCTGAAATTTTTTATTATTTTGGCTTTCTAGTTCAATATTTTTGAATTCATGTAAATTCAAATTATTTTTATTAAGAGTGGAGTGTTGGAATATTCAAATTAGATTAGCAGAACGGATCAGTACTAGTGATTTCGACAGGCCGCTACACCATCTCATCAGCGTTCTTGTTCACTTTTACCACCTATGAAGGTAGATGCTTTTTACAAGGAAACATCAGCTATTTAACTAATTTTTGCCAGCAAATAGAATACCAGAATTCATTTAAGTTCGTGCCATGCATTCTTTTTTATTGTGACTAAATTTTTGTCTTTGCCGAAATTCCCCTATCTGATTAATAATCCGACACTCACAAACTTGTTTTTTGTTGTCTCGCTCTGATAAGAATAAAATGGCCAAAATATTATAAACTTAACAGCAGTGTTAATATAAATTTTTTATTAACAGCAGGTAGATATACAAGGTTTTGATACGGGAAAATTCCAAAATATGGTATTACGTGGTTAAAATTTTCCACAAAAATTTTTCTCGAGGTGTCTGCTAAATACGTGTTATAATAATTCCAATGTCGAGTTACTTTATCTATGTGCAAAAGAGGGGGGACTTTTACTCACAGTAAAATGAATTACAGATGCAAATTTAAAAAACCGCGATACACGTATATATTTCTTTAGTGCCCCCAATCAAAATCAGTCTCTTTAGAAACAAGTTATTTTTTCTTTGTGTAATACAGTATCATTAGAAGTTTTGTAATCATTCTATATATAAATGCATAAACTCATATTAAAATTATTTTTTCAGTATGATTATTTACACAATTTACTAAGGAAAAAAATTCCGTGTAAAAATTTAAAATAGTTTTGACTTTCATACGTAAACCAAACGAAATGATCACCCTATATAATTATTACAATTTCTATAATAACTAAAAATCAAATCAGATTCTTGGCATTTGTACACTTGAATAAATTCAGGAATTTATCTATATTCAATAAAACAAATGAATCTTACAGAAAAGCACATGATAATTGTATGCATATAATCAACGATCTTGAAATAAAAAATTTTATATAGTCTTTTTATTTTGTATCTGTAAGAACATATAAATTCAAATGCTTTTTTATTTTGCATCTAGATAATATGATATATTTGAGTAGGTAGCAGCTTATAAAATTCAAAATACCACATCAAAGTTACGCTTCCTATAATCAGGAGCAAACCACATTTAACTTCAATATTTGAAACTAACTTCGTACTTGCCAGCAATAGAGAAGTAGAGAGGGAAGTGAAATAAAAGCAATATTCCTTGCATTTAAAGCTGTTAGATAACCCTGAAGAAGAGTGTTTATATACATATATACGTAAATACAACAAACTGAAATAACATTTCAAAACCATAAGATCCACAAGCTAACAAGTTTTGTAATTAAAGTTTCGTACGATTATAAGTACTTGCTTCAACTGCTGGAATTATATGCTTTTTATTTTTATATATACAAATATATATATTTTTTATAGAACAGGAAATATAAATAAACTTATCAAAGATAAGGAAGGTTAAATAGAATTATGCATTTAAAAAATAATGAATATAGTTCTTTTTTAAATAAATTTTAATAAGATGAATTTGGTTTATAAACTGATGACAATTAAAGAGCAGAGAAGGGTTTTCCTCTTTACTTTAATTAAAATAAAACACAGCTCACAAAATAAAAAAGAAACCTAAGAAATGAGTTGCATTAAAATTCTAGCGAAAAAGACAGTTGCTCGAAATGTATAGCATGCTCATTGCATACCAAGAAGCACAGGTATTGAATTTAATATATTAAAATAATTATTTTCATCAAGATTTGCTCTACACATCCTCTTAATCGCATATTGTTCAACACTTTAGGTCACTTTCGTCCTATAACAACCACGTTTTAAATTTATTAATAACTCCCCAGAAATAGAGCTAATTTCAGTTCAGTTCTGTATGTCCTCTTTTTGCTACGATGTTATATGCCCGATGGTCAAAATTCGACCACTTACGAATATACATGTTTCATCAATATTAGCGGACAATAAGCCTTAAAACTCTATGACAAAATCTTTTGTGGCCTAAATATAAGCTAAAGACAAAAGCCTTTAAAAGTTTCTAATAACATTTGAAATATTGAAAAGAATTATTAATATTTCAAGAAAAAAGGGAAAAGTCACAATTAATTTAATTTTCTAACATACACAGCATAACAAAACTACGTTTTTTTTCAAGCCATCACGTTTCCATCGCTAGTGCTTACGTTTATCTTTAATTTCACCACTTGTTTGGTGGTTCTTCGTCGTCAGTGTCCAAACCCACTATCTTATTCTATGTTTGTTTATGTGCTACGTGGCACAGTGGGGCAGAATCAAAATATATAGAACATAAATCAGGCATTTTTAAATGAGTAGTTCTATCAGAATTAAATTTCAGACGCACATTTCAGAGGATCAATTCTATTTATGGTTTGAATACCAGTTTTTTTACTTGCGCAGGAGCGTAGCTATGAAGTCTCAAATTATGGTACTTCGGGCAGGTAAAATTTTTAGTTCTTGCCATTTTTTAGCTCCTCATCCAATTTCAAAATTTTTTGCTGTATTATAGCCCTTAATAAGATTTAAAAGATACTTGTACGGTTATGTACTTATCTCTTATAGTTAGTGAGTTATACTCATTTTAAAATTGTACTCATTTTTATATAATACTCATTTTAAAATTGTAATTTCTTAAATCTTTCGTCCAGTAGTTTCCAGATATCGCATCCAAATATCATACGATTTATAATATATTTTCTTCGGTAGTTAAAACCAAAATATCAAAGAATTTCAAAAAAAATTATGCTATGAAATCGTTGATTGTTGTTATTTTCAAATAAAATTTAGCCGGAATCCCAGCTTTGGGATTTTAGAAAATGTGGACTAAATTCAAAATTTGGATCTTATAATGGCTAAATTATGAAGTGCCCAGGTCCAACTATATTAAAAAATTCTATTATTTGTTTGCAGTCGATTCACGTCTGTACATATAGACCTTTCAGATAAGTAGACATTTACTATATGTCCCAAAATATTTTTTTCTATATATGTCAAATAGTGTTGGTGCTTTTTTTTGCAAAAATTTTCTAAAATTCAAATTTTTTTTAAATTTGAATTTAAAAATTGAATATTATTCAACTCAGACGGCTGAATTTGATGAAATTTTTTAAAAATCTTTGAAATTTTGTTAGTTAACTAACGTATGCTAGACCAAAGTTTTGAAAAAAAATTAGAAATTTCAATTTCCAAATGAGTATAACTCACTAACTCTAACATATAAGTTCACAATGAAACATTCATCTCTGAGATCTTATTAAGGGATATAATACATCAAAAAAGTTTTGAAATCGAAGGAGAAACAAAAAAATGACAAACAGTAAAAATATTTACATGGATGCTCCTGAGCAAGTAAGACAGCTGATATATAAAATATAAATAGTAATACGCCTCTGCTATGGCTATGTGAAATTTTATTTCAATAGTACTATCTGTGTAGAAATTCCTGAATTATGTTTCAATTATTTTGATTCTGCCCACTGTGCGTGCCTAAATAGATAGGTTATGAAGCCTATATAAAGTTATGTTTGTTGATGCTACAAATTAGCCTATGCATAAAAATTTAATTATAGTTTTTTTTTTGTGCAGATTTTAATTTCTTTTGAGAATATTTATATGCTTCTTTCCGTAAACTAGTTTTAACATGAATTACAAAATTCCAAAGCTTAAAATTCAAATTATAAAATCATACCATGTCCGGGGCATGGTTATAACAAAACCGTTCATCTGACAAAAAATTTCACCAGAACCTTGTTCGTAGAGTATTTAATTTCCTTCAAAATACTTTCAGGCCAGTTCCGGTTGGGGCGATGGCTTTGGAGTTAAAACCACAAAAATTTTATAGACAAAAAAAATTTTAAATTTCCTTGATAAAACTCTAAATGTTAATATTAAGGGATCAAATTCTGACAGTAACTCTTTTTTCTCATTCTAAATAATATCTTCGATATACTGTTAAGAAAAACTAAAAATCGATTTTTTTTGGCCCACCCAGCTGTATATGCTTCTTTCCGTACCTTTACAATGTTCATTGAATATGTGCAAACCTCCAGCTAATAGCAAGCTGTATATATTAATGTAATTGTTTCGAACTAATTTCCTTTTTAATCCAAAGTAAATATATTAGTCTAGGGTTCGTAATATTACACTGAAAGGAAACCTTTCGTTCCGACAATGAATGATTTGATTGTATAACTGAAATCGGTCATTGAAAGTCAGCTAACGACGCCCTTCATTGGATTAATGAAGAACGTTTCATTGTATTTATGATCTGTATTTTGCCAGCCATGCCATAAATTGAATGAAATTATTTCATCAGTTCAAAAATACAGTTTCATGAATTAAATGTAGTTGATTCGATATTTTTATGCATTTAATGTCCTGCGATGTTTGTTAGTATATGTCAGTATTAATCGCTGCCGGTAATACTCAGTGACCGGTAACTATGCGTTCAACACTTTTACAGTCTAACAACAACACAATAACACACCAATATACATCAGAAGTATTCATGATGCTGATGGCTTATCTGAAACTAGTCTCGAACTCAATACCTCAGGATTTTTAGTCAACGTTCTAACCACTTCAGCCAATAGCAAGCTCTTGTTAATCATTACTTTCAGTACAAAAATGAGGTATGGTTAGAAAAAAGGGACACTCATAACTAACAAACGGCCAATTTTAAACTTGGATTTTCAAAGTTATTTATGTTTAAATTCGTTTTAAATACAAAATTCTGTTTTGCATTAAACACTTAAATCAAAATTAATTCACCAATCTTGGGCATTTAAATTCGATTTATATTTTATACATTACCATATGATTTTCACTGCTTGTTCTTCTTGTACAAACAAAAAATTTGTGGCCGCTGACAAATCAACTTTTATTAGCGTGAAATTTGGGCTTTCTTTGTTATAATTCGCTTTCTATCATTTTGTAAGCTGTTTTTATTCTATTAAAACATTGTAGCAATCCTTGATTATTATTATTTCCTAAATGGAGAAAAATATATATCTTGGAATTTTTGTTTGTTTTATGTTGAACAGCTGCTTTTTTTGGGACATTTATGAGAACTTTATAATATTTTATGGTGCTACGACATTTTTGCCACAATTAAATAAGAAGAACTAAATACGACTGAAAAACGGAGGTTGTATTTAATTACAATTTAAATTTATATGAAAATTAACAAAATAAATATTTAATTACTCAAGTCAAAAACTGGCGGAAAGTGTTTGCAATGAAGAATATTACATTGCATAAATGAAATATTTTCATTGCATTTATGATGACCATATTGCTTTGAAATTCATAAAGATTAGAAAAATAAGAAATAGGTAAAATTTTGTAAATAAATAAATCTTGATTTTTTTTATTTGAAAAATCGTATACATTAACAAAAATTGTATGTATTAAGGTATGGTCACACTTGGCAAATATTTGCACAAAAAAGCCTAACCACTACTTTTGCTCAGGAATAGGGTGATTTAACTTGATTTTTATATCAGAAAATAAAGTTATTTATGCTGCAAAAAGCTATTTGTATATTATTTTTAATAAATGCGAACCCTTATTTTAAAAATTATTGGAACTAAAGCAAACAGCATTTTATCTTGTCTGTTGGCCAGGTTTTTCGGCATATATTTGCCAAGTATGACAGTACCTTTACCTATATTTTCCATAAATTCGCAAAAACTAAAATCCGTTTAGATATTGTAAAAATTTTTATTAATACAATGAGCTATGAAAAACTTATGAATAGAAGAGAGTGAAAGATTTCAGGTATGTAATGTAATTGCTCATTGTATTGACGAAAAGCTTCATTAATATGATGCAGAACATTTAATATAACAATTTCATTGACTGAATGAATGATTTTCCTTTCAGTGTCTATTCAGCAAGAATTAGACATAATCAATATATAAGAATTGCTATCACAATCAATATATCCACCTATTAAGTCGTGAGAGCAAATATACACGTGAGCACTGACGATGGAAGCGTGCTTACTACCGAAAAGAATGTTGTTCTGCTCTTCTGCTTACGTCGAATACTTAAGTTGGTATTAATTTTTTCCTTGTTCCATGGAATATTGATCACGTCTAATTCGTTCTAATTATATAAATCATTACGAATCCTAGCCTAAAATAATCACTTTGGATGATAACGGAAATTAGCTCGAAATAAACACATTAAAAATTTCGTATTTAAAATACGGACTATTTTCTTTTCTAAAAATGGTAACTTATTTTATTGCAAATCTAATTCAAAATAATATAATGCTGTAACATCGGTTTATGATATCATTATTTCATAAAGAAATACGTCCACCGGTTTCCCGATTTATAACATTTTCGATTTTCGTTTGCTAGTTAGTGGTGAGCTGTTTCATAATGTCTTAACAAATTTAAAACCTAATAAGTATATAAACATAATATTTCCGTTGTATGAATATATAATTTTTTGAATTGTCATACATATATATGTACATACGTATGTATACATTCATATACATATATAGAAAAAAGATAAAATTAAAAAGTAAAAAATTTTATTTTCTTTGTTTGGACAAAAGATAAAAAAATGAAATGTTTAACATTTAGCTTAACCCAAATTTATGAAACGGGAAAAAATAACTTTAAAATATTAATAAAACCTTTTTCCAACGTGACATGTTGTCCGTAATCCGATAAACTTTTTTGCAACATTTGTGCTGTTCTTTTTTTATTTCAATTCACATCCATTAACAATATAAAATGTGACACTTTTATAAGAGTAAAATAATTTTGAGTTAAAATTGAAGCATACATCTTGCCGGTATGTATGAATTGCTGTGCGTAGAATTTGTACATTCACACATGAGCATTTAATACGCAATTTTTGCCTTGTATGCTTTAAGCTATATTTTTTATGCTCATATTATTGGTTTTTACTTTGTAGAAATTTAAGCCCGAAACGAATAAAAAATGGAAACAACCGAAACATGTCAATAACGAAAGTAAGCAAAAAACTATAAAATAATAGGAAAATATTTTGAATAAAAAATTTTTGATTTTGAACAGAATATATCCGTTACATATATGACTCAAAGTTATTGAAACACGTATGTTTAAATGATTTCTAAATAAAACTTTTGGCCACCCTTTTAATATAAGCTTTTTTATATATGTACATCAATCAATATAATATAGAAAAGACGTATCTGTCTAGAGTTGCACCACTAATCGCCAAAGGAACAATCGCAAACAGCATCTGAATGTCCAATCGCCCTTTATTTTTGAGTTTCCATTCCTAAATAAGAAGAGTCCAGAAATGTCCAAATTATTTTATTAAGAATCTACACAGAAAAAACTATAATTCGTAGCCTATTACTAAATTCATAAATTCAAATATTTTTTTTTCCGGATATGGGACCTATCACAAAATTCACAAAATTAAAAGCTAAAATTCTTAAATATTCAATAAGAAAAAAACAATTATTTTCTATAAAAATTTTGTATTGGAATATTTAAAAACTAAGTAAAGAAATAATAAAATTTTATAACAGGTGTGTTAAAATAAAAAGTTATATAACTTTTGTCACCATTCAATTATATTGTCAGAGGAGTTTAATGCGTGTGCAAAGTTTCATAAAAATCGGTTACATGAGCATTGCACTGTCCACATCTTTATAACTAAATTTTATTGTCAGGGCAGCTCAATATATGTGCAAAAATTGGTAGAAATCGGTTAAGTACAAGTAGTTGAAGAAGAATATTTACTTAGTATGGGCATGGTAATGCCCACCTTTATATCAATCAGATTGTTTTTTCATGGTCTCCTAAGGTGTGTGAAAAGTTTCAAGTTGATCAGATGTCTTGAAAATAGTGAAAAATACGTTAAAAAATTACATTACATTGTTGTTTTGTTACAAGTGAAACTAAATAAAACATTTATAATACAAAGCCTAGGTGATATGTACTCTCTTCTAAGTATATCAAATATCGTCTTCGCTAAGTAAGGCCGAATGCCTTCGCAGTTTTTGTTGACATCTTGTTATCTATTGATACTTGCGTTGGATCGGAAAACAGATATAAATTTAGGAAGAGCATAGGTACAAAGGTTGAGTCATTATTCATACAAATTTGAACCTTTTAGAAACAAAATGTTTTTACAAAAACTTAATCAGACAAGTGTCGTATGAGCAATAAAAAATCGTTTGTCTTTTGATATCTATCATACGCCTTGTATACCAGAAATATGTAGCGCAGTGTTCACGGCAAGCATCGTGTATGATAATTAAACTTAAAAAGTAACAGCATTTTTACAGAACGCGTTGCAATAAAGACGTACGCGAATAGCATATAGACAATTACGTAACAATTTGAGGCTGTAGGAGACGTTCCTTACTTTTCGTATCGACATAAGTAGTTTCGTGCATATACTCGTAGAGTTGTCCATCTACAATAAATTTTATATATATTTTATTATATATTTTATACAAAATTCTTGTCTTTTACCCAAGTAATGGTAATCCTTTTAATACATATAAGGATAATTAGGCATACATATTAGGATAATTATGTATATGTTAAATAGCTCAACAAAAATAAATGAAATAAAGTTGTTTAGTTCTTTTAACGGTAATTTTCCAGTTTTGGCGCAAAAGCGATTTTATTTTAACAATTAATGTTTAAGATGAATGGAATTTTCTAATTGTCTATTTTTTTCATCAATGATGTAACTTTTCGTCTTCTAAATACCAAAAAATGACAAGTGTTACATTTTTTTTACAAATGGACAATGACATTCAAACATGATTGAGGTCAATATTTTTACTCGTATTTAGGAGTACCATTAATAAATAAAATTAAAATTTGACAATAACAGAAATATATTAAAGTGTATATTGGTTTTTTAGCTCGTGTGCATAAAGTTTTAGTATACACCTAAAAGCAAAAAGTATGTGGTGTGATTGGAATGTGAAAAGATAAATTTAGTTTATTTTATTATCAACCAAATGTCAAACTGCATATCGATGGTGTTGCGTATAAAGGGTTGTGTAAAATGATGTGATATATGAAAATCTCTTTATGTATAGAGTTTGAAAACTATAAATATGACCTTCTGCATTGGTGAGTTTACCTTATTATTGGAGCGTCATGCAAACAAAAATAAAAAATTAAAATAAAAAAAAAGTAGTTTTGGCTTCAAACATTGTCGGTATGACACATTCAGCCAAAATTTCACTTAAAATACTATAGTAGTGATCATGCATTTTGGCCGGGAATATTACACTTTACATTTGAGCTAAATTATAATAAAATTGGTGGATCCTACTAAGTTTGTTCCTTATAGAAATATTTTTTTCATGCTTTCATACTTTTTGCCTGGACAAATAATGCTTAAAACTCATTTCAATTGACGGAAACAAATTCAATAGCATTTGTCTTTTATAATCGTATAAATTTACAGGAATTTTGTAATTAAATACCTAAAAAAAAGTTCATTATTAGCAAAAAAAAATGGGCTGTGACCAAAGTCCAATGTAACCATAATGATTTCTCTGAAATATTTATGCAAAACTGTTGACACCGAAAATTTTGTTCGCTTTAAACGATGTTTCGCTATAACCGTACACTGTATCATTAAAGGTAAATGAAACTTTACAAAATTTACAATTAAATTTAATTAAACCCGTCACATTCAAATTTTATTCTAGTAAAATAGTTTTCTGTTTATTAAATTATTAGGTTAATTAAAACTCAGATATGTGAACATATTTTTTTAAGTTAATTTTCCATTGGCAACAACTATTGTTGAAAAAACATATATGCAAAGGTTTTTAAAACATGTTTAAAAAAATACCACAGTGCGGTGATTAATAAAATGATAGCAGTTGTTTGTTTATTTGTTTTGCTTTTAACAAAATAAGTTTAAAAATTGATTAAAAATTTTTATTTATTCAGACTTTTTTTAATTGACTGTGTTTGCATAAATTTACGTGCATAAAGAAAAACTTGCAAAATATACATGAAAAAAATATATATATAGCTATGCATATATGTTCTATATATGTATGCACTATACATAAATATGTATATAATTGTGTTTTTACTTTTTTATAAATTGCTCTTTCGTAATATTTGTACGAGTATGTATTTATATAATTTTTTTGTTGTTTGTTTTTCATGTCAAGAAATCAATTAAATATACTTTTTTATGGTGCTTAGATTCAGCGAAATTTAAGTGGATTAGCTATCCCGCATGCTGACATATGAAGTTTGTGGCACAGTGTGGCAATGGCACAGATAATAATACTAGGGTGTATTAGTACCAACTAACATAGACAACAATTTAAATTGCATAAGGATACTATATTTATGATAAACAGCACATGAACTTCAATTTAATAGTGAGGTTATTCTCGTATACAACGCTCTCAAAAAACCGATACAGCTAAGAAGTGGTGATAAGAATGCTGACACAACGTTTTGTTGTCCTCTTTTGCTGTGGAAAGAATCAAACATTTTGGAAGTCAATCAGGCTAATCATAACGAAATAAAATTTTACATGGACATAGCTGAGAGTAGTTCCATTTATGATATAAATATAAATACTCCAAATTGCCAAGCAGCGGAACTATAAACTATCAAATTAGCTCTTGCGATTTTTTATTTCTTATTCAGTTTAAAAATTTTTTGCACAATTAAAAATATCTAGTAGGCACATATTTGCTTGTAAACTCTTTTCCCATAGTTAGTTGAAAATTTAAAATATTTCTAAACGTTGGTGCGTTATTTTCCAGATATCAGATCGAAATACCAACCGATTACTAATGTATTCTTTTCTTAGTATGATAATGATATTTGAAAGCGTTTAAAATAATTTGATGAAATTCTGTTATCAGAACTGCAAAATATTCAAGAAACGAGGCTGCGCAAACATATGTTTAGCTTGAGTATAATAACTCCGTTGGTTGTTTCGAGATCTCTGTCTGATCTTCCAAGGATTGTGAAATTAAGATGTTTTAGTCTTAACCTTAATAAAGTTGTGTATCACCAAAAATCCCACCAACATATTTACACACCATACACAAGGCGTTACAGGGTACAAAGTTTTTAGTTATATTAAGAAATTAGTTCAAAATGTAACGAGTTATTGAGAGATTAGCTCGAAATATTGGCTTACTTTCCACATCCTAAAGATACAAATGGGTAAATATCCTTTTTTAAGTCATTATATTATTCTTCTTATATTTAAAATTCGTTGTTAATCTCAGTCCAAATACAGAAAAAAAGATCCCCCACTTGCAGGTTTTCAAATATCTCAAATTTTATATTAACATCATATATGCAATTTTTTTGGAGTAAATATTTTTCTTTCGAATGTTTTTTAACAAACTACTAATTTGTATAAAAATATCTTTTATTTGAGTATAATAACGCAGGTACTTTTAACATTAGACTTTGGTGGTATTTTAAGGACATTTAGTGCTTAATTTTGTCTTGTTTTCTTCTTATTTCAGGACATTTTATATATATTCCAAATTGTAAAAATATTTTAAAATTTTAATCAAATGTAATATGTATAAGGAAAAACTGAAAAAAAAACATTCAATATCCTTGCAGTTTCATCAAAATGTCGTCAAATGTACATCAACAAAATTATATTTATAAGAAAGATAATTTTGTGTAGATTAATAATCTAAAAAGTTTTATTGAATTGTATTGTCCAATTTGAAAAAATTATTCGAAGACGCAAAAAAGACATTGAATGATAAAAAATAAATAAAATACACGATATTTTAAAAACTAGAGCTGGCAAAAAAATATTGAAGCTATTTTTGGAAATGGTATGTCCCATATATGTTTTATCAGTGAAAGTTTTCGCTGCGCCAAACCAAAATATCCATTTTGTTCCCCTGTGTACTTTATTTTACTATAACTTTTGGTTGCAGAGATATGGGTAGGGGAAACAAACAGATTCATCGTGCCAACATATTTTAAAGTCGGTAAATACTATTTTGACTAACTTCTTTATATTGATAGAATATAAATTTTCGGTTTCGGTAATCGGGCAATAATTTGGCCTAAGTTGAATATCAGCCGAAACCACAATTTTGGCGTAATCCGAAACCAAAACTGAGCATTAAGTTGGACTCTAGTTATTTGCATTTTTGTCGAATTTCTCTTAAACCAACTCATATAGGTCAGATTGTTGCTTTTTTGTGGTGTATATCCTATGATGCATACAACTTATCCAATAATGCCATTAGCAATATTAAATTTCGTAAAATTTATAGCATATAGAGGTTTTATGGGGTATTAGAATACTGATGGCATGGTTGGATAAGTTTTACAAGCCAATGGTTCTGTCTTCAAAAGACCTTCCAAATGATGGACAACTATTTTTAATGTGTATTCCTGGGAGAAACTGCGAAAATATGCAAAATGTACAAAAATAGACACTTTTTAGACATTGATCAACTTGCAAACGGTCATCGCTTGACTCTCAAAATGTTCAGAGAATCCTAATAAATAAATCCTTTTGTCCTGTGAGTCACACTTATGTGTACTTACAAACCATTGTCTGTAATACCAAACTAAAGTTTAATCAATAAAGCAAATTAATACATGTCATGTAAAACATTTTGTTTTCTTATAATTCAAAACAATCTTACAGTTTTTGTACTATTCTTTTCTTTCTTTTATTTAATATCTTCACAATAACTTTAACAATACCATATGTAGAGAGCAAAATAAAATCGAGTTCTTTCCTTTAGTCATGGTCACTTTGGTAATAAAAACCTTTTAAACTATTTCATAGATATTAACTTTATTTTAAATTGCCAGCCATTCAAGCAGTCAACCGTTCATTCATTTGTATGAGATTGTATGGCAACAGCAAATTAAACAACAAAAGAAAATATTTTACGCCAGTTATAGAAATCACATAAACATGAATGACCGTTATATATTATTTTGGTTCGTATAAATATCTGTAGGTTTTCCTTTTGTATCTGATTAAGAATGATTTTTATCATTTTTGCATGATTTCTTTCAGTTTCTTAATAAAAAATATAAATGGTAAAAAAAAAACGAAATGAATTTACAATAAATAAAGATGTTTTCCATGAAGACAGGAAGATATAAAGAATCAAACAATAAAGAGAATTAAACCATTCATAATTTATTGGTTGTAAAATAAAAAAAAAACATGTTTTTTATATTAAGTACCCAGTGGTAAAAGTACCCATTACGTAATCGGTAGTGATGACGCTTTGGCTTATTTTCCCAATTAGATTTATCATAAGCATGTCATAGGCTGTTTAATCGGTGCGCTCTCGCTTAGAAAGTAAACTACAATGTCATGAGGTGTCGCTACTATGCGTTTACATAATAAGTGGAACTATAAGCGAGCTTGTTGTTGAAATATAGCCCAAAAGTAGGCAATTTCTTTCTACTTTGTTCATATAAGGGATAAATTTTATGATATACAATGAAACTCTCACATACACAATGCAAAACAAGCGACATATTAGATTACACGTACATTACAATCTAAGTCAGAGGTCATCACAAAGAGAAGCAGTTAATATAACAATATATTGTTTTTTTTTTGCAAATGATGAAAAATGAAGAGACATGAAACTATTTAGTTGAAATCTATTTATTTTTCAATCTCAACTATATGCTTTGTTTTATCATAAAAAAGCGACGACGACCTGCCGCCTTATTTAGTAATTCATTAAACCTAATTCTCGATTGCTAAAATGCTGAATAAAAAGATAATTAATCATTTTTGGCGATGACATACAACACTAAAATTTTGACGGACTCATATTTTAGGACATTGCCTAATTTAGCAATACACGTTACAAAATTTTATTTGTAGCCTAAAATTGATAAATCGTATTTATAGATTTTTAGCGATAGAGATTTAGCTTTAGCGAGTTACAGAATAAGGGGGCTACTTGTTTGAAAGTTAGCATACAACTGAGTGAAATTATAGTTTCTCACACTCTTTGTAGAGAGTTTCGTTAAAAGTCGTGTTGTATATGTGAAAATGACGAAAAGTACTCGGGCACCGGTAGCTAAGCATGGTGATGTCTGATCAAAGTACTTAGACTACTCGCTTCGAGAGTAGCTGCTCGCTTCGAGAGTAGCTGCTGACGACTAAGTTGTCTTATAGTGTGTCTTAGCAATACCAAGATATTCTGCAATGCAATATGGAATTATCCTTTTAGGAGCTATTAATAGAAATAATTTATAAAAATTAGGAATATCGCAGAATTTTCTACATAAGGATTATGATAAGGAAAAATACCAAAATCCGTATAAACAAGGAAATATTTTATGTAGCATTCATAATCGTTTTTGCTTCGCACTTTGAGAAACGATAAACGCATGTATGTATGTACTATCTTAGGTATTGATTGCATGGTCGAATGTAGTAAAATTTAAAGATTTTTTGAAGATTGTGTACGCCAAAACGACGAAGAAAGTGTAATCATTTGGTTATATTTTCACATAAAATAAACAATTATAATAAAACAATCATGTGGAAATTCAAAAATATGTTTCTTTGTACTGCGAAAGTTATGATTCTAGTTAGTGAGCGTGGAAGCAAAATTGTTTTTCCATTTTGCTTATAAAAAAGTGATAAATAATTAAGTAGCTGTGAACAAACGCATTGAAGATTCAAAAAAAAATTTTTAACACCATATTAACTAAAAAACAGTCGTTTGTGATTATTTTTACTCTTTTTAAAAAAGTCTCAAAAATGTTAACACTATTTATTTTTGTTTTGTCAATGTTTCATATGAATTAAAATAAGATTATTTTGTTACGCAAATTAAATATTTTTAGTCGGATCATAGACTAACTTTTTCGATTCGACGAAGATACAACAGGCTGAAATATATAACAAAAAAATGTGGCATAAAATTCTACCATAAGTCTTCAAAGACCCCCAGCTTCGAACTCTACTTAATTGCGAGAAATCATTCAAAACTTAAAATGTGTTTATGGATTTTTTCTTACTTATTCAAAATTAGTACTCGGCATGGGAAATTTTGTAAGTCTTGTTAGACTAACAATATTAGTAGTACCTTTTATATAATTGTGTGTGTACATATATTGAAATGTTGTCTTCGAAAGAATTCTTTGTATATGCATTACTACTTCATTGGTTTTTTATTTTGCTAGAAACAAATATATCTCATTTATTCAAGCGTTGAATAATATGTATGCAATTAAAATAAGAAAAAAACAAAACCACATTAATTGTTAAAAGGAAAAGAGAAATAATAAATTAAAGCGAAAACAAAGGGTGTCACAAAACTCATGTTTTACTTGCATTTTCCGCCATTTTAGGTTAAATAATGCTGATCAAAGAAAAAAAAGTTTTAAAAATTACAGGATGTCCGACAATGTCGATAACAAAATTTTTTTTATTATATTTATATTGAAAACAATAATAAAAAATAAAACTAGTTTTTGTTTTCAATATAAATATAAGAAAGAAAATTTTTTACCGACATTGTGGGACAATTAGTAAATTTTTGAGTTGAGTTTAAATCGGATACGATGAAAGAGTAACATTAACAAAATGATATGCACAATTCCGTAAAAATATGGTCGGTATACATATTCAACTTCATCAACTGATTAAACAGAAAAAAAATTTTCACTTCATGAATCCAAATTGATTATTATGCTAAGGCTCGTAACGTTATATTCAGAAAGAATTGGGGATGATTAATATTCCAAGGAACAAGGGAAAAATTAACATCAAATTAATTTGTCAACGCACAAAGCAGAACAGAGTAGCGCCACTTTCGGAAGCCGCTACATTTCCATCGCCAGTGCTCACGTGTATTCGCTTATCACCACTTTTCAGGTGGCTCTGTTGAATGTGATTTTAATTCTTATATATACAACTTTTTCGTGAAAATTGACTACGAGAATTAAATCACTCTCAAATACCAAATTCCCTGAATCAAATGTAAATTTGTTCAATTTAGGTCCTGTAAAAAAATATGTTAATTCAAATTCTGATTTTTTAACAAACAAATTTTTCCAATCAAAAAAGGTTTTACAGAAATTTAAAAAATAAATCAAACAATTTTATAATTTTATCAGGTTGCAAACATTGGCGGTAGCAAAATATAATGAAATAATAAGTCAAACAAAATTATTTATCAAACAAAACAAAGACAATAATAAAGATTTAAAATCAGATTCAAAAAAATGTTTGTTAAAAAAAAATCATAATTATTTCTGTGTAAAAACACCAAAGAGGCTTGCTTGATCAATCACATATATGATTTTTTCCACAATAAAACAGTTATTGAACAGTTTAAATCATGATTTGGATAGAATATCAGTCCTTTTGATCATAATACAGGTATGCATCGCTTAACGCGGTAGATACGTTCAAAAAGTCTCGTGTGATGTGAAACCACGTTTTTTACTAAACATATTTATGCTATTTAAATTTTTACTGAGAAGTAGGTGATCTATTTTGAACTGCATTCATAGCTCTTGCCCAGCATCAAAAAATTTAAGAAAAATATATAATTCGCATTGTAGAAGTACCGTGTTAAAAAAGGGCTGATACAGTATTCAATTCGTTTTTAGTTTATGCCAGACGCGTCAATATCAAGCTTAAATATATGTGTTTGTATGCGTTTGTAATGAAAATCAAAATAATTTTGATATTCTTCAATTTTTCCCCTACGTATATGTGTGACTATTTTTGTAAACAAACGTACAAAAAACACATATATTTAAGCCAGATATTGTCGCTTTTATTGCTCTTATTGCGCTTTATATCTATATTATATACCTAAAATAGAAGTTTCGACAAATTAATGTGGTTTTTCTTTAAGTTATGTGTACTCAATACCGTAAGTTTCGAAAAGGACACATCTCATTAATTTAAATATATAAATAAACATATATAATAACGTTAACATAAAAATACTTCTGCAACTTTCGCAAAATAAAATGGACGCTTTTTGTGTTGTTTAAATAAAAATGGCTGATCCTTATGTATTTTAATCTCCTGATTACGATGGCGTGTGTTTCTCAAAAATACACGATTTTTAACACGCTTGCAATAACAGTAAGATATCCTGTAATACTCATGAATGTGACTGTACTCAAATGTAAGAGACTTTAATCCAAAAATTATTTTAAAGTTTGGAGGACCATTCGTGATATTTAAGCAAATAAATGTCACTATATCTTTAAAACTAAAAACTAAAAACATAATCAGCAGATGAAAATGCATAAAGAAAGGCACTTTTTATTTCAATAACAAAAACACTGTTCCGCTGTGCAATTAGCCCCAAAATGTAATCCATATATAAGTTTTTAAATATTCTACTTCTTAAAAAATAATTTGTTTTTTCTTTTCCTGAAAAGTTTAATATATCAGATATGTACCCTTTTCGAAATTGCCC